>RJWM01004231.1:0-103873 GCA_004363535.1 Dasyprocta punctata | reverse complement strand
AAAGAACTGACTTCAAAGTTTAACAGAAGAACATCTGCGCTCACATCCTTCTCTTTTTTTCTGAGGACCTGAGCTGTGTGACCTCAGACAGGTGTACAGCCTCTCTGATTCTCAGCTTATATTTGTCAGCTCTGACTCTGATTCATGAGCATGACAGACCTGTGAATGCAAGCAGGTACACTGGTGCCTTCGAGGCTACGGGGTGGCTGTCTCAGCCCCCTTCCGGGGCACCAGGCCTTGGAGCCAGCTCATCCGAGACCCGGAACCCACCCTGCCCTCATTCCATCCTTTGGGGTTGGAAGCGTGTGGAGTCCAGTGGGTGAAAATCAGAGTGTCCTTCTGGGTAAAGAAAAGCTGAAGACATGGAGGTGAGCAGGCCTGGGAGAAGCAGCTGGCACTTCCTCATCTTGTGTCCCTGGATCCAGCCATTCTCTGCTTTGCCAGCAGTGGGGATCCCCTGGGAGCCATAGCTCAGGGTCCCTGCTGCCATCTCCCTGTACTACCTTGGGCAAGCCATGCATCTCTGGGAGGTCAGGGTTTCAGCTTCAACTGAGGTCTGTCCACTTCTAGATCTGACTGGGGCCTTTCCAGGAGCAAAGAGCTCGGGGAGCATCCAGAAAGCCACTCGGAGCCCCATGGCCGCCCAGCCTCCCCCAGGCTGTCGTCCCAGCGAGGGCTTTCCACTGTGGGGCAGAAGGCTCTGTTCACAGTCTTCTCTACACCCCACACACCAAGCCAGGCATCCACAGGGCAGTTGGTACCTACAGTTCAGCAAGTACATCCCCTGCCATACCCCTCCGCCTTTGCCACTGGCTGAACGGTAAACCCAGCAGCAGGCCTGACCTGGGGCCCCTGGGCCCAGAGAACACAGCCACTTACAGTTTGCCACAAGTACTCTGCCCAGCCCATATCTCTGGCCTGCAGCAGTTGTCTGACACTCCACTGTCTCCGTCCTCATCTTAGCAGGGTCCCTAAGTATGGCAACCAACAGCCCAACAGCCCAAGGGATCCACTAACCTCCTGCTGGCAATTGGTTTGTGAAGAAAGGGGTTGAGAGGGAGTAGGAGAGTGGGCCAGGGTGGGAGGATCAGGACTGGGGTCCAGACTGCTGGAATGGGGCAAAGGTCGTGGAGGCAAGGCCAGCCTGAGGCCATCAGGAATACCAGTGAAGTTAGATATTAGCCTTGCACAAAGTACATGAGGCTGGAGCCATGGAGGTCACAGAGTCACAAAGGTCATGGGCTTTGAAGCTTTCTTGGAAACCAGAAAATATTCCAGTGTTGTGTCTTTGACAAGCTTCTCTCTCTGAAACATAACAAACTCAACGACAGCTGGACTTGAGAAACTCCAAATGGCCTTGTGGCTACGATTAGGCCTGCTGAGGAGATGACAATATAACTTCAGAGAAAGAAACAAAACCATGAGCATTCAAAAATCACTTCTACCAGAGAGAGGAGACTGCTCTGTCTTGGTTAAAGATGCTACTCAAAGAAGAAGGAGGACAGAGAGACAAGCAAAGGCATGTGGTGGCCTCTGGAAGCTTGGAACAGCCAGGTCAGATGGTCCCCAAAGCTCTGGGAAAGGGTCACAGGCCTGCTCACTTCACTCTGGCCCAGTAAGACGGATTTGGCACTTCTGACCTCCAGAACTGTAAGGTAAGAAGTGTGTGTTGTTTCAAGCCACTGTGTCTGGAATAGTTTGTTACAGCAGTCCTGAGGAACTTACCCAGACCCAGGTCCCTGCTCTTCTCCTGATGCAGCCCCTGCCACCCTCAAAAGACACCCTATTTGCTCCAATGCCCCCAGGGCCCTGAAGTTTTAGGAAAATCCAAATCAACAAAGTAATTGTTTTCCCGCTAGTCTCCACAAGATCCACCTTACCTGTAAGCCAAGTGGGGCCACAGGATGAGGAGTCATCAACCTGCATGACCCTTCACTTCCCCTTGACTGTGATTTTTGCCTCCAATCCCAGGTAGGAGCATTTGCAGGAGGTGCATAAGCCTCACAAGAATCTTTTCTGAGCTGGCTCCTGAGGGCAATGGGTGGCCATGTGCCAGAGGGGTGATGGGAAGAGGTCCAGGGAAAGAGTTCTCAGAGCCCTGCCCCTTCTGTCTTACTCCCAGCTTCCACCTGTCCCCCACTTCCTCTGATCAGACACATTGTTGCTGAGCAAAGCTTTTCCTGGCCTGTGCTGAAGGGATGGGGTCTCTTCTTTTCCCAGCCTGAACATCAATCCCCCCACAACCCCAGTGCATTATGCTGAGGGCAGCACCAGGGAAACGCACTCTCCCAGAGGCATCTTCCTAGAATTAGGGGACTAACCAGGGTCCATGCTATGAACCGTGTCTCCCTTCCAATCCCCAGTACCTCAGAATGTGAATATATTTGGAGACAAGATTTTGAGAAGTGATTAAGTTATATGAAGTTATTGGGGTGGTCCCTTGTCCAATCTGATTAGTGTCCTTCTGAGAAGAGGAAGGCATACAAAGAGGGAGGACCACAAGAAGAGGAAGCAAGAGGGTGGTGATCAGCCAGCTATGGAGAAACCAACCTGCTGGCACCCTGGCCTTGGACTTCCAGCCTCAGAACTGAAAGAACAAAGGTCTATTGTCTAAGCCATCTCAGTCATGGTAGTTGGTACCCTGCTCACCTTGAGCCACAGCAGGACATTGAAAGTCCAGTGATAATGACACGCACCTAGAAACACCAGGGGTCTCAGACTCTCAGCCTATGAAAGTCATGCAAGTCACAGGAGTGAGGTCAACTAACCTACAAACTCCAACATCTACAAACAATGGAGGCCAACTGTGGCTGGGCCAGACCACTACCCCAACTCACACCCTCAGCGGGACCCTTGCAGGAAGTCCCCAAAACATCTCAACCTCTATCTCTGTGTTTGAGTTCCCTTCGCTGTTATGGGCCAGATAACACCATCTCTCACTGGCTGCCCTCTGCACTAAGCGCCCTCACGTACAGGCAGTGTTTGACTTGTGTGGGTGAGGTTCTGAGTGGCCTCCACCAGGTTCCCACACATCTGACATGAGGTAAAAGAAACTGACAGGCTGCTTGGGATGGAGGGGGCACACACCCTTCAGGCACCAGTCACTTGGATCCATTCTTTAATTATGTTAAATAGTAATAAAAGTACAGCATAACAGTGATTCACATAACATACTTTACAGGACTAAGGGAATACAGTTTCATACAATCCGTACACAGCTTTGGGGAACACAAAGTAACTTCCAATACCAGGTTGTGAGAAACGCTCCATCTCGCTTTGGTTTGGGGTGACAGGCTAGAGAGTCACCGCCCAAAATGGTACCTGTGCTATCGCCGAGAGCTGGGCCTCAACAGAAAATAAAGGCAACAGATGTGGCCTCCGGAGAGGCTTCTAGAGAGAAAACCATGTCTGATGGCACTGGGTGGCACAGAAGGGGTGGGCCTGTGTATATAAAAAAGATTGGTAATGAACCAAATAATATTGGAAATAATACCTTCGGTAGTACTTCTGTAAGAAGCAGATTACACTACATGTTATTCACATGCATAGGAGTGCATAAGGAAAATCCCTTGTAATCATGGTCCGTGTGGAATAGTAAAATATGTACTGGAAATGACAAGTTAATTGGCAGAGACATTAATCTATAAAGGCATCCTGTCCAGAGCGGAGGAGCCTCATCAGCAACAGAACTGAGGGGAACCCACTCAGAAAACACACCCACACATGCACACGCTCTGTTCCAAATAAATACACGCACACACACACTGAAGTGATATCTCCCTAAAGCATCCTTGTGCTCTGGCCAGATTTTCCCGCTGGCTGCTTCTCTGAGTGTCGGTTACAAGTGAAAGGCGGGGATTGTCCTTGCATGTGGGTGTTCAAGAAACACAGCTCTTCAGTAGCAGAACCAGGCCCAGCCACAAGTGCTGAGAGTTCCATGTGCACCCTCCAATGGGTTGAGCTCCTGCCTCTGATGACAGAAAGATGACAGCAGTAGGATCAGACAGCTGAGCAACTGCAGGTCCTCACACCACTGTAGCCCACTCACACATGCAAGTTACAGCTAGGTATTTAGTGTTTGCAACTTCTGACTTCTGCAGACCAGATCTGGGAACATCAGTTTATAGGAAGCTTCTCTCGACAGCACGCAGTACAATACTTCATGGGCCGCCGGGCCTGGAGCTGTCTGCCAAATAGGCTCAGGCAGTCTCTCCAGTCTTCCTCAGGACTTCCAAGAAATGATGAGGCCTTCAACACATCCACCATGGACTACATACACTGTCAAGAGGTCTGGAAAGTTCCACTAAGAACATGGTTCTTAGCGATTGCATTCTACAACCCAGGATTCCACATTCAGCCCAAGTTTAGCTTGTGCATTGTGTTTCTGATTCAGGACACAAATATCTCATGATTCTTTGAGTAAGAAATTCTGACCATACTTGGTGGAGAACACGGACAATAAACTCCTCCCAATTGGGAAGGTGAAGGGATGGAATGTGTCGCCAGCCAGAATAAAAATATTAAATGTCCTCAGTTCTCAGATGATCCTGTATGCATGATGAGGGCCTCAGTTACCAAGATTGTCTGTGAAGTGTTCAATTCCTTGAGGTTGCTCTATTCTAGCACTGACAGCAAAAATTCCCCCTCCAAATATAAACTGAATTTTTGAGAAAACATCTAAAGAAGCAAAAAAGAAAGCTAAGGCTAGTCAAATGCAGGAAGCAGTTTGCTTTAAATATATCCATTTTCTATGTTAAACATAAATTCTATGAAGACAGAGGGAGAGGAGGTCCGAGAGAGCAGTGTGCTGCCAAAAACGAACTGATGTTTTTCCCTCGGAAGCAGTGAAGTGACCACATAGGGTTTATTTTTAATGTTACTAAAGGGCTGACTTTGGAGTAAAAAATGAAAATGAAAGCGCCTCCGTTCTCCATAGAGGCCGGGTTCTCTGCACAGATGAGGCTGTGATCTAACAAAAGAATGTTCTGAACTGAAAAGTGCATGTGAAGTTTAAGTTCTGGCAACCCCTGGGGCATGACCTCTAGCTGCTTAATCGGATCCCAGAATCGTCAAGCCCCAGACTGGGACTCCAGGAGGTGGGCAGACAGAGCTCGCCCGTGACCTCCTGTGGCCTCCCCTCCGCAACTCCAAGCACTCTTGGAGCAGAGCTGAATTCCTGCCAAAGTGCAACTTCCAATGGCCTCAGGTAGCAGAACTCTGTGAGGGGTCTCTGAGCTATAGAAGAACAGAAAGGAAGTTCTGAAATGGAGATAATTAACAGGTGCCTGGAGCGGAAAAGACTGGAGTCTCCAGGGTTTTCTCCACGCTGTGAGTAAAACGGTTCCCTACCCACAGAGACTGTTAGAGTCGTGGCAATGACAGAGTCGGTGGGCTCAGTGCCTCAAGCACTCAGCTCTCACGGTGTCTTCCACGCAAATGCTTCGTCAGCAAGAACCTGTGCCAGCCTGGCATTGAAAGGCCCATAGAAGTCCTGCAGAATCTTCTGTGTGACTGGCCACATGGGCCCCAGGTTCCGATCCTCAGGACGCCTCACATTGGATGCAGGGTTCTTGGTCATCAAGGCCTCTTGCTTCTCACTTAGGGGTCCTGGAAGGGAAGGGAAAGAATCTTTACACAGTTCTGCAAAAATCCCAATTATGCTTCATGCTGAGTGAGGAGGTTCTTTTAAGAAGAATATGTTTGGGGATTCAAATTCTCTGGCAAGATCCATTTAGAGATGAGGGAGAAAGTGGAACTACCATTATGAAATTGCAAAGTAATCTTGTAGCCTGGTGTCTAAAACCCACCTTCAAAAGAGCCTGGCTGGTGTTTTAAAATATGCCACATTCACCTAAGACTCACCTCAGGGATTCATTTTCGGTTGCCCTTAAAGGGCTGCTTTGCACGGCCCTCTGTCTGTCCTGGATTACTGTGTGACCTGCCAGACACAGCCCAGGGGCTTAGTTTGTCCTGCTAACCAGCCTGCTGGAATTCTGCCACAGTCATTTCCACTTCGGGCTCTGAATGCAAAGGGCACTGTGCCCAGGCCTTATGTGTGTTGCCGTGAAGAGGCCACAGTGGGGAGAGGCCACGTATGTCCAGAGACCCACCTATGGGACATGCATCAAGTGACGACAGGCCGTGGGATAAGCCAATAGGAGCTGCCACACCACCCCTTTGCCCCTTTGACCACAAGCTGTTCACTGGCTTAACCCACCCACCTCAGTCACTGCTCAGGACTCTTGAGCCCTAGCCCTTGGGCCTGGCCACAGTCCTTAGCATATGGTAGTGTTCTAGGGTTATACAAGATAGAAAATGGTCCTATTTAAAGACAAAAGACAAGCTCATTAGTGTGACAGAGACTGCAGGTGACCATATCAAAGAATAAAATGACCACATTTCAGCACGTTAACAGCACTCCGAAAAAATGAGAAAAAAAATAAAATGACTAAAGCATCCTGAGTCCCAGGGGTAGGCAGGTATAGTTCAAGAAATATTCACTTAAGATTCCCAGGCAAGATCATTACAGAGGGTTACAGGAGGTGTCCTGGGAAGAAACGTGATTTGTTCCGACCCTGTCTCAGCCTTTCCAAGTGTCCTCAATGACCATCCACGTAGGCAGCAATCCCCACCTTTGCATATGCCTCAGTCAGCCCTTGCCACAACCAGCACCACGGCCAGCTGGCACAGTGTCCCTCAGAACTCCTGGATGGTATCCTTGGGCTAAGGACAGGTTGCTCCTCCCCAGAGCCATGGCCAGCAGCCAAAACCCAGCCATGCAGCCTTGACTCCAGAGATTCCCCCAACAACACCTGTCATGATGCCATGGCCTGTTCCTTCCTCCATACCTCATGCCTCCCCTACAGCATTGCCCCAGTGACCCAATGTCACATTATCATTCCTTCAAAGTTCAAACTGCTTCCTTCCACAAAGACTCTATAATCCTTGGGCTGCTGGGCTTCTCAGTACAGATGGCAGGCAACTAGTTACTCAGTGTACTAACTGCAACTCCCTTCTCTTCCTGTACTAGACTGCAAGCTTCTGGAAGAGAGGGTATCTCCTTTGCCCCAGAGAATCCTTCACCACACCACTTGTGTACAATGACCCATATTCAGCTGCTATTTGATAAACAGGTACTGAACTGGCCTCCCAGGCAGCCCTCTCTGCCCAGCTTGCCATGTCTAAACTGGACCTAGTACTTTCCTAAAAAGCCAGTGTCCACGGGCTCACACTGTGCCCCCTCGGTCTAAAGCATAACACATACCCAGGTTTAGAAACTGGAAGACCCTGTGCATGGTGTACTTGACATTAGATGCATGGTCTTCCAGGCGCAGAATGAGAAACTGTTCCTTATTAAAAACAGTGAGCCAATCCAGAAGGTACACAGCATACAGCCCAACCTGGAGCCTCACCTAGGAGAGAGGAGGAAGACATTATTTCAGGAGGCACTTTCCCAAAGGTATTACGGCAGTTCACTATTACCCGACACAGGAGAGACATTCCAGCTAACAATCACCTTCAGAAGTTGCATTTTAACACAACATGTTCTGTGTCTTCATCAAGACCTTGTGCTACAACAGCAAAGAATACCCTCACTTAGGATTGCATCTGCTGCTCACCAAGCACCCATAGGCAGCTACACACCTCCACATTGCGGGTGAGGACTGCAGTGCAGAAAGCAGGTCAAGGCTGCAGCAAGCAGGAGTGTACATGTTCTTTGCAAAGCATCCTATTTGTACTCGTGCTCGCAGTATGACCTCTATGCCCAGCACATAACATGCTGGGAAAAATCAACTCCAGATGTCTCAATGATGGCCCAGGTGCAGTAACAGGATAGTGTGCATATATATCTGAATATAATTAGTATAGAAGTAATCCAACAGGTATAAATCCTTTCTCCTTTCTACCTATTCATTGCCTGCATCATCGTCCTTGTGTTCTGCTGCTTGTACCAAACTGCAAAATGTATCATGAAAAATTAAGCACTGAAGAGAGGTCTGACCTTTGCGCTCGGCTCCTGGGAGGTGACCTCTAGCTCCCTGGAATATGCTTCCCTACAGGAGTGTTGTAGTTAGCCTGAGACCTGGACACAGGCATGCTAATACAGTCACTAATGATGGGGACTGAGCCATATGGTGGGTGCTGGTTCTGACCTATGGAGGGACTGAAGACTAAAGGTCAGCCACAAACCCATACGTCATTGAGCCCCAAAAGAACTCCAAGCACTAAGACTTGGATTGGAAACATTCCATGAGTGTGGTCACATGTTCACCACAGCTGGGAGGTGCTTACACCACCCAGAACTCCAGGAAAGAAAGGACCAGCAGCTCGAACCCACTGTCACCTCAACCCCAACCTGTCCCCTGCCCAACCTACTTCTTCCCTTGGCTAATTTTAATCTGTATCCTTTCCCCGGAATGGATCACAACCATGGGGACAGTAGCTTTCAGTGTGTGCTATAAGCCCTTCTAGAACATTACTGAACTTTGAGGGTACTTAAGGGCTCCCCTCCAGAACATGCAGTTGGTGTCAAAAGTGAGGGCAGTGAGAGCAGTTCCACTCCCCGCCTCCCTGTTTCACTCTCCTCTTTGTCCAAGATCATTGGCAGCAGCCTGGAAACTGACACAGCTCCCAACTAGCCAGCCCACCTCCTGTCCCTGCACTCCCACCCTCATCCTGAGACCGGCAGGTGCTTTGCAAGGCAGAGTGGGCGGTGGCCAGCCCCTGCTCAGACATCATGGCTCCTCATGCAGAAAGCCCGGCTGAACTTCTGGCTCACCCCTTCCCCATGGAGTGCCTGCTGCCCCTGCCTTCCTCCTTGAGGCGCCCATTTCTTGAGGAAAAGCTCTGCAGTCCTTCCTTCCTGTCCAGCTTGACCTTGAGCTTTCTGAAGGCAGGGACCATGGCTCTGCCAACAAGCTGTCCTGCACAAGGCCTTCTGCCAGTGTTCAGTCTTGTTTTCAGTGGGATTGTTGAACGAGTTAATATGATGATGCACCATTTGACAAAATACATGCAGACACTAACTAGCTTCATCTCTCACTGCTCTTCTTCCATTTCATTATTTTTCAAACGATGTACGAAGATGGAGAGGAACAATGTACAAAGAAAAACAATTAGAGGGAACAGATAAGTTATCTGCAAAATTCATTAGCTGCTGCCAACTCTTGCTTTTTTCCTACCTTACATACCAGCTCATAAAAAAGACCTCAAGCTGGGTTGAAGCTACAGAGAAAATTAGTACATGCCAGAAACAAATATATGTGTTGCTTTCAACACAGAAGAATGGGTAAGAGAACATCTTGTTGTTCAATCACAGGCCTAGCACAGCCTTGCAATTCTCTTTCCCTGGCCAGCCCACCACCACCACCACCACCACCACCCACCAGAAGACCAGTATGAACAGGTTTATCTCCTCCAGAGAACCTGCCTTTGTGACTTGAGAGCCTTCTGGGAGGAAAGAATCCAGATGTTTATGACAGGATGCAGGTGTTTACAGTTGGTGTAGCTTATCCTTATGCCTGGTGTGATGACAAAACATTCCCTGAAACTGTTCATGCCCATTTTCCACACGTTCCAACTACGAAGACCTGCAGCAGAGCTTTCCTTACAGGCAGGGAGGAGATGCACTTCCTGGATGCCACTTAATGACACCCTGTCTCAACCCCCCACCCCCACCCCTCAAAAAATGCAGGGCTAAGAGAAGCCTTTGAGGTTCTGGGTGTCAGCTGACTCACTGATAGAAGAATAGGGGCCCACAGTAGATGCGCTGGCTTGGGGCCGTTAGTCAATGCCCATCAGAGACTCGAGCACAAGGGGCTTGTTCCACCACAGGTGAGTCCTAAGGAAGAGTAAGCACTGAGGGAGAAACTGAGGAGCCCAGGGCACACGTAGAGGAAGCCCCAAGACCACCTCAGAGCAGCCCATGGGGCAATGCAGGGAAGTCCAGAGACCACCAAAGAGGAGCCCAAGGAGCACCATAAGGAAGCTAGTGCTGAGCTGAGCCTGGTACAGGCTCAGCTTCTCCTGAGACAGGCACCACACTGAGTCTGTCTTCTACCAGGGATTTCAATTTGAACTCCCCACCAGTCTCCCAAACTCTCTCTACTTCATTTATGCATTCAGCAAATACCGTGAGTTCAGGCCATGTTCTAGGTACCAAGGTAGGCAATGGGGATACACTGCTCCTTACGGACTTGGCCCAGGCATCATGGATCTTGTCATCTAGTGATGGAGACTCAGCTAAATGGTAACAAAACAAACATCTGTAATCACAAACTGTGACACAAACTTGGAGAAAACAACTCAGATGGACAAAGAAAACAGAAGGTGAGATTAAAGAATGACCCGAGAGACAGAAAGTCCTTCAACAGGCAGAAAAGACACATCCTAGGGTAGAGAAAAAATGGTGAAAAGGATTGAGAACCACAGTAGTTCCCAAACCAGAGGGCAGGGCACACCGACTGCAGGCCTGTGAGACAGATGGGTGCCACCATTTGCTAGGTTTCTGGTTCAGGGAAGGGGCAGAGAGTTTGCATTTCTGATGAGTTAGTTCTGAAGGACCAGGTCTTATGATACCTGGTAGGTATGGCAAAAGGGAGGGCCATGCCAGGCTCCTTCTGTGTAGGGAACAACAGGGCAAATGACCTGTTCTTGCCATATCTAAGCAGCTCTGTCCTGTCCATTATCCTGCACTGGGGATCTCCCCTGGACTAGAGGAGCCTGCTCAGCTACTGTTCTGTCATCCTCAACAAAACAGACATTAAATTTAAAAGCACATGCTTCCAGCTGGCTCTACACTTTGCTTTTAGGATCCAAGTAGGAAGGTGGTAACACAGTGAGTTTCTAAGGCTTCCACACCTGGGCCTCAAGCCTTTACCAGCTCCAGCAGGAGCATCTCCGTGAGACTTGGTGTCCTCATCTATAAAACAGGGATGAGTTTGGGTAGTGGTGGCAGACCTAGGGCATTCATGCTACTACAGCTAGGCTAGACAGAGCGCTCTCTGTCAGCACACAACCCAAATCACCCCAGCATTCCCCCAGCAACTGAGCATCAGTTAATAGGGCACTAGGGGCCACGTGCAAAGAATAGTGGCACCAGGCAATGACGTCCTCCAAGTCCTCCAAGCATTCACTTGAACAGTCAGTATTCAGGTTTAATTACAGCGTTGGCACTTTGAAATAAATAACTGGGTTTTGGATTGCAGTTGGGCACTTGGTCTCTTAAAAGGCTCACTATCACTGACTTAGGGGGTCTATGAGATCTGAAAGCAATTAGGGTAGCGCTCGGCATTGCTGAACAAGAGTCAGTTTTCTTCTACTCTTGGGCCAGTGGAGTTTTTAAACCCTCCCCACCTTTAAAAAGAAAATCAGGATTCTTCTTTTAAGCAAGCATGGAAATGGGGTGAATCAGATGGCACTCAGGAACTTATGGCCCAGTTGCAGTAGTGTTCCCACATTCACAGCTGGAGTGTGGACTGGAAACAGGAGGAAAGGGCACAGCCCTTTTTCTGTAGGAGGAAGTGGCTGCAGAAATCCTACCTCCAGGAAACCTATTTAGAAATAGCCAGATGCCTCCTTAGTCCCAGGCACTGCCTGCCACAAAAGAAGGTGCAGAAGGTATGGTCCACTCTGCTCCCTGTGGCTCCAAGTGCCAGGCATCATACAGACCCACACTTACATCAGAGATTCACTCTTTCATAGACAGCAGCACAATTCACAGCTATCAAGGGGACCATGCCAGGGTCTGGCACCCTGCCCCCTCCCTAGCCCTGCCAATCACACGCGCCTGCTTCCTCTCAGGAGGCCCCTGTTGCCTGTCTGAATCTGTCCCTCTCTGCCCAAGCATATTTCAGGACTTGGTGGCAAGAGGGCCTGGAAGTGACAGTTCCAGCCCCTCCTGGAAGCCACACAAGGCAGACACTACACCTCTCAATGTGCTCATCTGCTAACAGTGATACTCACCCAATCCTGCCTTCCATTTGCCTGTCTTCCCAACAACCCCCCAGCTTGTGTGATCACACACAGAAAGTTCAGAAGGCCAGGTGGGGGAGGAACCTCAAGGTGGGGACACATGCCTTATTCTAGGTACACATAACCGCTCTCTCCAGACACAGCCCACCCTGTACCTGCTTTCTCCATTCCCAGAATCTGCCACACAGTGGGTATACCGAGGTACCTACTAAAGACTGCACTGTTAGGGACACGCTGAAGTCACATGGCCTAGATGTGGGCCCCAGCTCCTTCACTGACTTGGTGGGTGACTCCAGGCGAAGGTAGCCTGTCTGAGTCTGTCAGTTTACCCAGCTGGACACAGGAACCCCCAGGCGTGGGAGAGCCTACATCAAAGCGTCAGGCTGGTGTGTAGTCTCTACTGGCTGAATCCACCAATTCCCAGTCACACTGGCATATTCAGTACTCTCAGTGGACTCCATCAGGGAGACACCCAGGAAGAGGACAGCCAGGCAAACATGATCACCTGGCCAGCTGGGGCTGCAGTGCCACCCCAGAGCACCTGGAGGCCTTTTCCCAAGCTCTGCCTTCCCTGAATGAAGCCCTTGTGAGGGCGAAGCTCGGTTTTGCTTCCTCCTGGATTTTTCTAGAATGTTTCCTAAAAAATTAAGCCCTAAGTATTTCAAAGCATGCAGGTTAGTAGTACTCAGGACTATCCTAGCTTCCCTTGCTCCACACTTGCTGTTTGATTAAATAAGAGCTTCATGCCAGCCAAAGGTGTGACCTCAGGGCTATGAACCCCTGTGGATGCTGGAGTCACCCTCTGCGACTGTGAGTGGCTCTGTGGCCACCCTCACAGGGGAAATAGGAGTCCTGGGGAACTGTCCTTTTGTGTGGCTTGCTCAGCACATCCCTTTCCTGACCCAAGGCCTGAGTCCTCTGAGTCCAGAATCAGTTAAGTTTGGGAGTAAGAAGTGGGCAGGAGGCCATACCAGGCACCATGGTGGTCCCTCAGCAGTGGCTTCCAAGATGGGGTGACAGAGGCACAGGAGGAGGAGAGGAGTACTGGGGACGGAGCCCTGAATTGGGACTGTGATTTCTTCTGGCACTGAGGGTGCTGGGCACAAAGTGGGCACTCAGTGTATGCTGATGGAAACAAGTCTGCATTGTGATGAGGCTAGTTCCCATTTCATGACACACCTATTGTTTCTCTCCCGGACACAGCTCTTTCCTCCTGTATCCCTACCTGGGTGACCTTTGATCACAGGCATAAACAAAGTAATAGCAAGCAGCAGGGCCATTATAGGCCAAACACTGCACTGGACACGCTAGATTTGGTTTCCCCCTTCCATCCCACCAACCCAATCCGATCCATCCAGAAGTCCTCTCCCTCTTCCTCATAATTTCCAGAAGCCTCCTCTGCGCTACTACCCTCTGCCACTGCCCTAACTCAGCCACCAGTTCTTGTACAGCAGCCCCACCCCTACACCAAGTCTGCTGCTCTCTGCACCAGGCAGAACTGCTATAACTGCAGAGAAGTTCAGGGTGCACTGCTCCTAAACATGGCGGCTTGGCAGCTGTGCCACCGACAGGAGCAGGACAGCCACTCTCACCTTGTAAACCTGCTCCCCTGATGCCTGCCATGAGCCCTGCCCTTGCCTGGCACAGGTGAGAGCACTCTTCCTATACCTGAGGGAAAGGCTGTCCTCATGCCTGAAGACACAGGGAGTACAGGAGGTTCTGAGCAAACAGGCTTTGCTGAGTTCCCCCTTTCGCTACCTTTAGCTCACACAGCCTTGGTCCAATCACACTGTACATGACTGTCCACTCTCTTTAAAACTAAGCATCAAAACACCCAGCTCTCCTTGCTGCTTCAGATCTTTATTTTCTTACTAAGCCTCCTGTGTCAAGTAAAACTTCTATTAAATAAATGTGTTAGATTTGCTATTGTTAATCTATCTTCTGTTAGAGGAATTTCAGCCGTGAACCTAGCAATAGGTGAAAAAGATATTCCAACACCTATACTAAGGTCAGAAAATGATACCCCAAAGCCTGGCCTCTTGACATGCCAAGAGACCTCAGAACCTCGCTCAAGATCAAGGTTGCTCTGACCTTCGCTGCTCCCTCCCAGCGCGTGGAGAGGCTTTCTGCAAAGTTCCCTCATCTCGCTCCTGCCCTGATCTGCCAGAAAAGGAGCACAATTGCCCTCATCTTCTTGCAGAAATGTCATTAATAGAGAAGACCAAACTCAGCACAGGAAGAAAGACTGAAGTCTGTCAACATACCTGTACAGACTGTCGCACACCATTACTCTCTGTTTTGGTTCCATTGAGAATCCTTCACAAGCCATATTTGCTCTGTGAGCTGAATGCGCTTTGTCCAGACCCATTTTATGTTCATGAATTCCCTGGAGCTCCCTTAAAAACCATATGCTTCTCCCCTGACATTCCCTTCCTCACTTTCCCCTATGGAGAAAGGGGTCTGTAAGTCTCCTGAGACACTGTGGCCCAGTGGGTGACCACACTCCTGTGACTGTCCCCCGTACTAAGATTATTTCTCGTTTTAGGTGTTAATGTGTCTATACATCTCTTCTCCTCTTTAATCCACCTATGAGCAGATCACTCCACCAAACCTTCAGAAGATGGGGAGGGCACTTCCCTAAGCTCACACACAACCTATCCTCCACTGAAAACTCTCCATTGTTTCCTGTCCCCCATCCAGTCATCTTCTGAGGCTCACCAAGTTCCTGGCCACCAAGATCACGCACCCTGCCACTGAGCTGCCTTCCTCCCACCCCCTGGCTGTGCTCTACTCCAGAAAATGCTTGTAATGCCTCTCTCTGACCTCTGCACAGGGTGCTTTGTCACCTTGGTCAGTTCATCCTTGAGGTCTCTGCACAGATATTTCCTCTCCTAGACAGCACTCTACCTACTGCTCTGTCTCAATGGTTGCTGTGCTGGTGTGTGTGTGTCGGGGGGGTGATACACAGAGCACCTTGGCCTCTGTCTACTTTTCCTGGTAGGTTGCACTGGAGCACATGGACCAAGCCTGCTCTGTTCCTGCTGCAACCCCACAGGTTAGCACTATGCAAGGAACACAGAGGAAGGAATGACTGTGTGAAAGAACCATCAATCTATAATCCTTGCAATAACCCAGTAAAGCAATACTACTATCCCATTTTATGATGAAGCAACGGAATCTCATGGAAGCTAAGACAACTACCTGGAGTTACACAGCTGGTAAATGTGGGAGCTGAGATCTGAAAACACATGCTGTCAGCTCTGAAAGTCACTCCTTCAGAATGCCCAGTGCTGTGGTTACCTGATCCATAGTGCATCTTCTTGGTGAATTACAAGGTCTGCCAGCAAGGCAGCCTGGAATTCTACCTACTACCTCTGCATGTTACCTTCAGGGAAGATGTCCTGGATAATGAGGCAGAGGGAATGAAGCTTCAGCTTTGAGCCCCACTGCCCTGGGGTGTCCTAGCCTCCACCACAGTGGCTCGTGCTTTGCCCATTGGGTAGAGAAAGGCTGGTAAACCCTACTGTGGGCCAGGTGGCAGCCTTGGCTACCTGCAGCCCAAACCCCACTGAGGACCACCCAAAGCCAGACTGGAAAACCATCCTCAGTCAAATGGTACAGAATCACCATCAACAACATTGTCTTGCATAAGGAAGGCTAGAAATATACAGATATATTCCTTAAGGAAAAGCAAGAAAATGGACAATGAGAACAATGGGAAACATTTTTCAACTGAGATTCTGTCAAAGAACCATTCAAAGTCACTGGCGAGTAATTTTTAAAACAGAACAATCCACACAACAAAGATGCTCTTAATACAATTTGAGAGCTAGGTATCCTCCTGTCTGCGACTCTAATTGCTGGGTGTGTTTTAGCAGCCTCGCTACACGATAATCTTCCTAAATGCACCCTGGTTCTTTCACAGAAGAGGGGGGGAGCAGCACTGTGACTGGTCGATCAGCAGGGAAGAAAGCAAGGAGCCTGCTGAAAGGGCCCATCCATATTCCCAGCTTTTATGTCCACAGAATTGTTTTCCCATTAGCCACCTCTCAAAGGCAGCTGAGTGGCATTTGCACATTAAAACGCCTCTGTCTGTGCTTCTGTGCTAAACCCAGGGCCACTATGCCCCTCGCATAACCACAAAGCAGCCTGCTCTGTGCAGGGTGCTCAGTGAATACGTACAGGCATGGCATTGTTGAGGGTGTTGTTGTAGACGCAGGCACGCAGCGAATAATCGAGCATGCAATTTTCAAACAGCTGCAGAGCTTCTGTCACTTTTTCATGGAAGTCATCTGCGGATTTATTTGAACTTGCAAAATAGAGATAGTCTGAATACAACCTGTGAATAAAATAAATGGATAATTTTACCATCTACCAATGTGAAATCTCACCCTTTGGGTGACAATGAAAATCAATGTGCAATTACATTGTCTCATTTTGTTCATTAAAACACAACCATTTCTCTCCTTCTCTTGCAGAGGAGGCCTCTCCCCGCTTCCCTGTTTGCTGCTGCTCCTCACACACCACCAAACCTTCCCACTCAGACATGTCTACACTGCTCCCAACAACAGTCAGCCAGGGAGTTTGTTCGTTCTTTATTTAATTCTTTATAGTTACCTCCTGTCAAGGCTCTGTTTCCACAACATCAGATTACAACAATTATACAACAGCAGAGAAGTCATGAAAATTTTACACATCTTCTCTTCCTCTCTCCTCTTGGAGGAAACAAACACAGACCGTCTGCCACTCTTGCAGTATTACAATCCCTCGTGAAACTCCTGGCTCTTCCCACAGACATTCCTAACATGTTTGAAAAGTACTAAATGTGTCTGTCTAGACTCGAAAAGACCTGTTTTGTTACCCAGTGTCAAAGCACCCACACAGATGCATGCAAATACCTGCGGACAATTGTGTTAATACATGGGCTTGGACCAGTGCACACGAATACCACTCATGTACATGTAGCCAAGTTTCCCGCAGAGGCTGATGGTCTTCTATGACCAAACTTGGCTTTGGCCATCCATGTCTATCCTTGAACCATACCATTTTAGCACGAACCTTGCTCTTAAAGAAAATGTAGGGGAGGCCAGTGTTTGGGGCTGAGCTTTTGGACTGAAGCCAACAGTCCAGATCAAATCAGCACTGAGTAGCTCCCCTTAGGTGCCTGATAATCAAGGTGAATTTAGAAAAGTTGGTTTTCCTTAACATAGAAGGTGCAGCAACCAGTCAAAAGGGGCCCAGTCAACCTGAGCCAGAATGACAATGAGTCCCCTCTGCTTTAACCTGCACAACAAAAGCAACTGAAACAACCAGTCTGCTTCTTGTTCTCTACTTATAGTTCTTCCATACTCTTCTGCTGATAATGTCCACCCAGTCTGCTCAGCTCATCAGGATGCTTTTCTGTCACAAGAATAAAATGCCACTCAGTTCATGAATCTCACTCATAAAAGCCAATCTTAAAACTAAATTCATTGAAATTTTTTTTTAGACACTGCTAGGATGATTTAGTCAGAATTCCCATCACCTAGATCTGATTACCCTCTGATCTGACTGGGGCTCATAGTCCAGATGTTTGGATCTCTTCAGCCAGAACCCTATAGGGCTGGTATAGCTAGAATCTCCCTTTTCCTAGAAGTTTACCCTCAGTAGTTATCCACCCACCAATTCCTCGCCCAGCATCTTAGATATAAAATCCATCCTTTTTCATGCGTTTTGAGTTGAGCCCAATCTCTCTCCTCTACTCCCATCATAGCAGTCCCTATTCCTAGTGCAATGGCCCCGAATAATATCTGTTTTATCATTTTAGCAGATGTGAGGTTGATTTTTCATTAACAGAACTTTTGAGTTGTGAGTTTCTTCCTCTTTTTTCTCCTCCACTTCCGCTTGCAGAGTAGGTAAAATTTTCCCATTTTTAGCTTCATGAATCCCCCTTTGTTGTTTTCTTCCAGATACTTCTTTCTCCTTTCTTCTTGACACACTTTCTCATACCTTCACAGTTCTGCCAATACCTTTTACCCACTTACACAAGCCCCAGTTGCACTTCCTGCCAGGGCAAAGCCAGGCTGATGTCAGATAGGACCCCGTGGCTCTAAGAAGACATGCTCTCTGCTCAGTCCCATATTTCTTATTCTCCTAACATCTTCAGCCTGTTTTCCTCTTCCAAGTGAAGGCAATTCTGTGATTCTCACCACACACCACAGCTCTGGTGTTGTATATCTGCACTGACAACCACACCAGGGTGTTTCCACCTAGGACCCAGCCACACGTGGTCCCTTTGCTAGGTGCACAGCAGGGTCTCTCCTCCACCACCCTTGTTTCTAGTTATATCCTAAGTCCTCATATGCCCTTTCTTAGGGACCAGAGCAGATCTTACCTCTGGAGCATCAGCCGGTGGAGTACCTTCTGCAAGACCCTTGAGAATTCACCCTCAGCCTGTGCCCACAAAGGTCACCTCTTAGACATCTTGAGACCTTTTGGATGGGGTTCACAGGTTGTCTGAATCCACACATAGGCCAGACCAGATTGTCTTGTTGATCTCAGTCTGGTCAGTTAAACTCTCTAAAAAGACTTGCCTTAAGACGAGTCATTAAAGTACTAACTAACCAGTGAGAAAATTGGATACATGAGAATCTGTCTGTTATAGGCGGGGGTTGCAAGGAGAACAATTACATACGGGACACATCATATATAATATTATCTTGTAAAAGTCACCCAAGTTAAATACAAGAAGTACAGGAGGGCCTGGATCCCATGGCAACAATCTGCATGAGTTCAGCTAAAAGCCTAGAACCCACGACAATGACTCATGCAAGTCTGTTTCATGGATCTGCACTGGGAAGGCCCAAAGGTCAGCGATGGAAATTAGAAAGTCTGTGCCAGTGGAGTGAAGGATCTGTGCTAGCAGGCTGAGGGTTCTGTACTGCATCTAGGAAGCGATGCTCGAAATAAGGACCAGGGTTCCTCCGAAAAGTACCACAGCCATCCTCAGTGACAATGAGGTCTCAAGCTCCTCCAACGATGAGAACAGCCAAGTACATATCAGGAAGCCAGTGTGACAAACTTCTCTTGGAGATTAAACAGCACACATCTTCCCCTCTGGAGCCAGGAAGCGATGCTCAAAGTAAGGAGCTCCCACAAAGTGAACCACAGTCATTCTCAGTAACAAGGTCCTGAGCTCCTCTAATAGTAACAGCTGAGTTCATATCAGGGGAGCCAGCATGACAAGCTCTTCCATGAGAACCAATGACTCCAAACAACAACACTTAGGAGAACCTGCAAGGTTACTCTTCCTCTCCAGGTCTCCTTTTTTATGCAGGCAACTGTCCTCAGTTGGGCCATCTACGCTCAACGCCACACTGACCAATCCACTACAATGTCCTCTGTGTTACTCGCCAACTACTGGTGCCCCAACATCAGCTGTGCTATTTTTCTTCTTCAAAGAACATGCACCAAGACTAAAACATGACTGTCACTGCAGGCCACTCATAAAAGGACATAAAGACTGACTGATAAATGCCTGTTAGATTTGCACAGACACTGGCATGTGGCTCAGCTGCATGAGCTGAGAGTTCCCATGTGGCAGTGTGCCTGATGGGTATTGCTTAGCACTATGCCAGCTAACTACCTATCACCCTAAGCAACCGAGAGATCCAAAGTGCGCCTCTCCATTTCTCTCAGAAACAGAGAAACTAAAGAGTCCGGTTAGGTTTGCTTCTCTGGGCTGAGCAGGGAGCAAAGCTGAATAAGCTGGGGAAGCTTCTAGTTCACGTATTTCCTGTCAGTCCTAGCAACAGTAAGGCCCAAGCCAATTACGTCGATGGAAATTAACTGACCCTTCCGAAACTGTTGATGAAGTCTACATTTAACAAGCCCAAGCCAGTGTTCTTACTACAGATACTCACAGAGCTATCCAAATCATTCAATGGAACTAGATTTCTAACACATAAATTCCTTTGTAAAAACCCATCATACTGAGATTTATTCCCCTCACAGTATAACATTTCTTTTGAACATTTGGCTCATAAATAGAACGAAAGTACTGAAGCCTGCCTTGATTTTAAATACAAAATAACTTCATGATAAAGAGTGAAATAGAAGATAAACATAAAGTAGAGAGAAGTTCAAGTAATTACCCAAATTATCTATTCTGTTGTTTCAGAAACATTTTAAGGTATATGCTAACTTGTTTCATTTATACTAGTAGTTTCTTTTTGTTCACTGAAAGGAATGTTCAGCCCTTTTATTTGTTTGTTTCTCCTTTGTAAGAGAGTTGTTTTTTTTTTTTTTTTTTTTTTTTTTTTTTTTTTTTTTTTTTTTTTTTTTTTTTTTTTTTTTTTTTTTTTTTTTTTTTTTTTTTTTTTTTTTTTTTTTTTTTTTTTTTTTTTTTTTTTTTTTTTTTTTTTTTTTTTTTTTTGTCTATGACTTATACTCTGAGTAACATTTTGGCCATTCTTTTAAGATCATGATCCATAGTATATTAACTATTGCTACTGCCTAATTATTTTGCTACAAAATTTTGTTTTATTTTTCATAGAAGAAGAGTACTTATTATATTTTCTTTATTAATGTCTACTTGTATCACACTACAATAAAAAATTTTAAAATAACATCATTGAAAAGTCTACTAATTCCACACAGTTCCTCAGAGGTCAAGAAGTAATCCCAGGGGGAAAAGTAGGACTTACTCAGTGTTCCAGTCAGGCAAAAGCCCCCCACCCAGGTGAGATTGTGAATTTCCATCCATTTGCAGCACACTGAGGTGAACACACAACCCCCTCCTGTGAGTCACAACACACTTCTATGAGCCTTCTGCGTTAGATGCCAAATGGAGAGGGGGCAGATGTGGTTCTCCTTGGATTAGCAAAGACTCAGCAGGAAGCAGACCTCTTCTGCAGACCTAAAGTACTGACCAGTGGGTAGAAGGCTCAGGAAGAAAGACCAACTGAAAGACCAGTTTCATAAAAGGGAATAATTCTCTAATCAGGGAAGTGATCCCAGTTACTAGAATTGCGTTGGCTGAAGGGGATGAGGGCTCCAGGGCAGGGTGAGGACTAGGGGACCTGACACTCCCCAGTCCTGAATTTCAGATTTACCCAGCCCCCTCCTACTGAACCACCCATTTTCTTACTCCAAACCATCCTGAACAGATGGGTGTTACATTTGGCCAGGATTGTTTCCAACAGCAATTCCAAATATAAGCCCAGATCCATTCCAGGCCTTCTGTGCTCAGGTTATTTTAGAAGGCTGATGGTAGAGCCCTACACACTGGCGTAGCTCAGCCCCCTTCCCGTGGTGTGCAGGGGCCCTGAGGCCTCAGAATGGGCAATGGATTGGATGCGTTTTGGAGCAGGAGGGAGGATCCTTCGTCTCTTCCCATGGACACAAAGGAGTAGCCCGCAGTGAGCTCCAAGGCTCACATAAAATCCAACTGGGTACCCAAGGTCACTGTTGAATTGACTCAGTGACATTTAAAGGGCACCACTCTGAGCCAGTGGGAGTGGATATGAATGCAGATCATCATACTGATGGTTATTAAAGCAAGAGCAAGGGGCTGGGTGGGTGTGGTTCAGTGGGAGATCCTGGCTGAGCTTGCATAAGTCCCTGAGTCCCAGCACTGCACAAAAATAAACAAATAAAGTAATTAATTAAAACAAAACAAAACAGGAGCAACTACTAGTCTATGGCCAGACAACTTGCAAGCACCCTGCAGTTTAAGGCCTGCAATCCTGACAGACTGATGTGGATATTAGCAATTGCTGAGGAGTTGGTTCCAGAACACTGTACACATGTTCTTGTTCTCCTTTACCGTCACCACGTGAGAAACTCACTGCCTCATTGCACGGAAGACACTGACATTTAAAGTGGTTCCGGAACTTGCTCACGGTGATGTGATCCAGGAACAAACCCAGTCTCCTGGACCCCAAAGCCCAGTGATCTCACAGGATGTGGCCTCTCCTCCCATATTTTAGGAAGGGAGACAAATCAATGGCTGACTACACTGTAGTGCTATTTGAGCCAATAGTGGATTTTGTTTGTTTTGATGTTTCTATTACTTTAGGTACATGGTGATTTGGAAGCACAAGTCAGTTTTGTTACAGAACTACCTAAAAAGTCTCAGAAGACTGATAAACAATTACAACAGGTATCACGGCAGCAAACAAACATTAGGGATGAAACAAGGAACCTCACTGCCATGATCAAGAAAAGCAAATGTGCTTATGGAACATCATGCTGGACATGTGGAAAAATGACAGCAATAATAAATGGGTGTTGAAGCAATTATCATATAGCAGCACACACTGTGTGACCTTTTTATCACTTGGGTAACTTTTGCTCCTAAGTGACGATTTTCTTCTTCACCGGCCTTCCCTGAATGAGCGAAATCTCCAAGTTCTAGTTCCAAGATCACTAGTTTGGTGAAACCTTTCTCTGTAGTTGATTCTTCCTTCTTTTGAAGTATTTCTGTTCATAATATTTTTATATTAAGACATAATGCACACAGCATAAAATTCACCTCTCTACAGTGAACATTCCAGTAGTTTTTAGGGTATGCACAGAGTTGTGCAGCCATTCCAAAACATTTTCATCACCCTGGTAACTGCCTGTTGATTTTAATAGGCCAATTCCCAGACAGACCCACATCAGAAGTTACAAAGGTTCAGCCAGAAGAGACACAAAAGTACAAGCTTCAGTCTCAGGTTCAACTCAGAACAGTGCAGCCTCTTAGCAGCCTTGAGTTGGGACATTTCTTCCAGTTACTGCTCCATGCACCAGACTTGTCAGAGTCACACTCCGAGAAAGGATCTACAGCAGATGCTGGAGCAGTGGATGGCCCCGTATACTGACCCTTCCCAACTAGTGCTCCATAGCTATGATGGCCTCCTCCCTGCGCTCCTGGAATGCCCACCCACTAACTTCTCAATGACACACACATAAATGACCACATTTCCTCACCTAAAAGTCCACAAGGGGAGGACACACTCATGTCCTCCAACTCACCCCTACCTCCATCTCATAGTTCTGCAGCTACATGAAGGTCATAATAAATGTGGTAACAAATGAAAGCCAGAACACCTGACCTCATTATTCTCCATTTGCCAGCATCCAAATTTAAAACCCTGATCAATAATTCCCCAACCTCTGATATGGTGCCATCAATAATGATTATATAGTTTTTTCCTATAAGGAAAAACAGGCTGTTTCACATAACAATGAATGAACCCTTTTGTCCCCTGAGTCACAAGCTGAATATCTCATTACAAGGCACAATGAGGCAGGGTCGGGCAAGGCAGCCTACTTAGAAAAATGTCTAGGGTCACCTTAAACTAAACACACAGGTGACATTGATAAAGACTCATTCTCTGCTAGATAAGCGCTTCCATATTTGGGCCTAAAACGTGTATAGATGGATGCAAAACTTCCTGTTTAGTGGTGGCATTGGGCAGGGGCATCTTCTTTCCCCCATGAGACCTGAGGTTCCTTAAATAAAAGTTGGGTTCTGAGCCCACCTCTGTTTCTTCCAGTTCAGCCAATTGAGGGAAGGCTCTCAGCTAGTGTTAGAGAACTTCAGTGTTTAGAGAATATCAGAGCAGCAACAACCATCCTTGGTATCTCTGACCCTGTATGGTTTGCAAAGCACCTCTCACAACTGACCAGCAAGTCTGATGGCAGAAATCTTTACAGAGAGAAAACTGAGGTTAACCCTGGTTAGTAAGCCAGGCCTAGTCCTGGGCAAGGGACTCTTACTGCAGACCAATGGTCAGTGAGTGTAACACATGTTGCCACCCCCTACTTTGACACAGACAACCTCCAGGAGTAGCTACAGAACTCTGAGTACAAGTCTTTGAACTCACTCAGCTGCCCACCCTCAATTCCCCAGATCCTGACCGGAAGGAACACCTCTCTTTCAGCTCTGCACCTCTGCGGGTAGAGAAACAACATGGCTCTCTTCACCATGGTGGGCCTCCACACCCCACATGGAACCAGCCTTTCCAAAGTCCCTCTAGGAATGCAGAAGATTGTCAATGGCTTTGCAAACACATCCCCAAAAAGAAACAGTGTTGAACACATGGGAATTTTCAGCCTGATGGCTTTTCTCCCACAAGAGGAAAACACAGTCCCTCACCAGGTGGCTACTGCTGAATGGTCATCAGAGAGCCCCTCACAAAGGCCCAGATGTCCTGGCAGTGTGGCTGCTACAGGCTCTCTTTCCCTGGTCTGTGGGGTGAAACCAACCCCTGGGTGCTCAATGATGGACAGTTCAGTCCTATTAAAGAGAACTCAGCCACTTTGAGGCCCCATGGAAAGGCATGTCAATGACACCCACATAGGAGGCTTCTGAGAAGCAAAATGCCTGAATTTACCAGGAAATTAACAGGCAGTTTAAATAAAAACTGTGCTACAGCTTCTTCAGAGCACTCTGTCTTTCTTAATCCTCCAGTCTTACAGCCTAAGAGACAGAGAGAGCTGAAGGAGGGACAGGGGAGGGCTGAGAGTCAAATGTGGCCCTTGTCACCAGCTTTATACAGCAGCAGTCTTCTCCCATCACCACCATCTCCTAGCCCCAGGGAAGCTCTCATAATTTCCCTTGGAGAGAGTTTGCATTAGTAGTGAATCCCCCAGTGGTCGCCACAGCCTGCTTTTCAGCCCTTGTGCAATCTGTTATGGAGAAAAGACCAGGGCTAGGCACTCTCTGCAGGGACATGTCTGCAGCCTTCACTCCGGGCTTATAGACTGGGAAGGCAGAACTATTGTGAGAAATGTTTTTAGCACAGGCTGTGCAGCAAGAGAACTTCATCTCAAGTCAAAGGTCTGTGGCAACCCCAAGGTCTGGGTCCATTCAGGTACATCCATTGTACTGCTTCTTACCCAAGAGATGGACCTATTTTGTATCCCACAGATGCAAAGTAAGTGGACAAAGCAAGTCCAGACTCAAACACCAGAGGCTAGGGTTCACACTGCTCCCAGAACTTTGCAGAAATGGAGCATCATCCTGCCAAGGGCTCACAGTCCAGTTGCCTCAGGAACTTCCCAGGACTAAAAAGACCTGCCTCACCCAGGGGAAGCCTCCCAGGAGTCCACACCCAATGGGAGAAGCTTCACCCAGGGACAACTCTGACAAGCATGCCAGCCCCAGAGCTCCCACAGGGTGAGCCTTGGTCCAACTATGTCGGAGTGCCATACCTCTCTCTGCCTATTCCAACTCCCAAACCACTCACAAAGATTTTCCCAAAAGCACTCCCCAGAAGCCTCCTGCACAGAAAAGGTGGACATAGAATGTGTACTCCGGGAATGAGCCCCACATCAGGGTAAAATGCTTGGCTTCCGTCAGACCCATACTGGAACCCTAGCCTGGGCACCCACCAACTGTGCAACTCTGGCTGGGTGACTTAACTTTACTGAGACCACACGCCTCACCTATACACACATCACGACAGCTCTCTCACTCACTGGCAAAGCCCAAATAAGGAAATGTGCAGAAAGAGCTTGTCACAGGGCTGGGCTGGGGTCAGGGCTCCACATGCCAGGGCACTAATTTCACTGAGCTTCATTCCAACCCTCCACTAGACACAGGTTCTATGAGGGCAGATAGGATGGATATTGCTCTCCTCTGTACACAATGCCTCGAAACATCTAAATTGCTAGATAAATATTTAGTGAGGGATCAGTTTTGTTATTATTATTACTAGCTACTATTGTTATTTAACTATAATATTAGCTGAAAGTATATAATATTTATTCACCACAATTTAAACACATTGAAGTCATTTAATTCTCACAGTCATTAAGGTAGGACTACTCCCCCACTTTGCTGATAAGGAAATGAGACACCGAAGTTAAGTTACTTGCCCACAGCCAGCCAGTTCCAGAGCCAGGCTTCTAATGCAGCCTGACTGAGCACTGCCGTTGTCTCTATCATCACAACCCTAGTACACTTCCCCGCAGGCGCTCGGTAGCAGAAGCTGCTCCTCACCCACATGCCCACTACACACTCTGTAGAAAGAGGAAAATCAATGAAACCCAGACTCCTGTCCAAACGTTCAGCCCCATCATTACTCTGTGTCCCCATGAGCAACTGCATACAAATGGATGCATTTCATTAAAAGCCTCCTTCCCTTCCTAATCTTCATAAGTAGATTAATTATTTAACCAGTCCAAGAGGGTGTTTAAAAAATCAGTTTATATAAGTAGATAAAGGAAACTCTTTTCTGGGCTCTAAGGCTCAAGGGATTTGGGTCAAAATCAAGTTCTACTTCTTAACTAAGCTCAGTTCTCCATCCCTATAGACCCATTGTCATGACATGTGAAAACCAACAGTTCCTGCAGTGGTTATTTGGGGCATGGCACTAAGTATTATATGCAGAATAAAACCAGAATGTAGAAACTATAAAACCCCTGACAGATGGTGCATGACCCTGATCAAAATATCCCCCAAATGGAAGAAGAATAACCTTCCAGCCATTTTTCACATTGAACAAGGCTATAACTGCCCCTGAGTTAAGAAGCAAACTCTGTCAGCCAGTTCACAAATGAAGAGAGGAAGGGGGCTGATATGAGATATCTCTGAAAAGAACAGTCTTTATTATTTAAGAGCAGGATTAAATGAAGAAAAATTCTTTCATAACTGGTGGCTTCTTTTTAATTAAGTGGGCCACTTTCACATAGGAATGCATTCCCTTATTTCTAAATTGTCACAATCTCTTAAAGAGAGAAATTTGGAACAAGAATTCTTGGCTGGCTTTTTTGCCATATGAACCATTCCACCCATTTCTTTCCATTAATTCTGTTTTTCTACAGTGAAAAAAAAAAATGGACTCATTGTTTACATCTTTCCCTGGAAACTTAAAAGTGATTTGGCTTGGCTTCCAATTCCAACATTTTCAAACCCTCTACCTTTGATCAATTATAGAAATAAAAGCTAAATGTGAATACAAAACTAAAAGTATTTCACCCTCCAACTGGCACTGAGCAGCTCAAGGAATCTCCCACTCGCAGAAGTGCAAGGTCACAGAATAACTGCAGTGGGCTAACGGCCCAAGAGCCAGTTAGACTAATGGGGACTTGGGGCCAGTGTGTTTGTTTTTTAAGGATGACCTAAAGACACAATATTTATCATCTGTTCTGGCTGGAATGGGGAAGGAGCCAACTACTTCAAATAGGCCATGAGTCAGGGGTTGAAAAAGGAGAAATTCCTATTGTTACATATTTTTATAAATGTTTAGGAAGTAATAGAACAGCTGCTGCTGTCAGTAACTCATAGAGAAAATATGCACATAAATATGTACTCCTGCTGCCACTGGAGCTGGCATCAAGCTGGAAGTTATGCTTCTCTGGGCTGCAAGATCAGGCACCAATTTCCTGAACACCAGGTGGAGAATGCAGAGCCCCAGCCCCAGGTGACTCCTTGACTGTGACCTTGAGAGTGACCTTGAGAGTGACCTTGAGGTAGGGAAACCAGTAATGAGGTACTCAGGTTGCTGACCCTTAGAAATTGTGATATATATTGGTATTGTTTTAAGCTGATGCCTTTTCGAGTAACTTGTTACTCAGCAACAGAAAACTGATCCAATAGCCACAGACTGGCTGAGTGTCCTGAGGTCTGCTGTTGCCCTGGATCCCGCCTCCTGATCCTTGGCACTATCATACTTGTCAGGACAAAGCCAAAACCTACTTGTCTGCTCCCAGAGGGCAGGCAGTGATTGGACCACCTTCATCACTTACCATTCACATATTCAGCATCCCACATAGTACTCAGCATGGGGCAGGGGCTCAGTAAATGTTTGAACTGATGAACTATTTCTGTTGAGCTGAGGGCCAGAGAGGAAATAAATCTTGCTCTTAATTGTTCTTTAAGAAAGAAAGGAGGAAAACACAGCAGCTCTTGGAAGGACTCAGCTATGGATGTGAGCCTCGTGCAAGCTGACAGACATGTGGCTAGGTAAAGGAACTGAGGTGGGCAAGTCCTGCTTCTGCCCGAGCATCTGAACCCGGCCAGCATAAATGTCTTCCCTGCTCAAAGGCTCACTGTCAGTTCTTGTGTCCTCAGAGGCAGAGCCAGACTTCAGGAAGCAAAGGACACACTCAGGGAGCCTGGCTCCATGCTCCAGTGGAAAGACACTGGAGTCTTTGCTCTGTGTTCACTGTCCCTCTGCTCAGGATGCTTCTTCTTCATGGCCCACCTTCCTTGCTTGTGTGGCGAATTCTTATTCATCCTCAGAAACCCAGCCAGGCAGGCATCGGCTCCTGCAGCTCAGGGGCTAACCATGGTCCTTCTGGTCTCCCCAAACAACTGGGAGCTCCATTTCTCCAGGGCAAAGAGGGCTGCACACACCGAAGCACATCCAGGCAGGCTGGTTCTCACTCTGCCCGGGGAGCTACCAAGGCTGGCTGTTTTCACTCTCTCAAGTCCCTGAAGTTGAACACAGCCTGCCTTTCCTCAGAACTGGAAACCAAGAAGCGAAAGGAAGACTTGAGGTGAGCAGAAAGCACACACCCAAGACAATGTTCCATCCTGTGAACTTGGACCACCGCAGGGCGGTGCAGGGAGCAAAGCAGCTGTGAAAACACCTCAGCGGGTGGCAAAGGGAGGGGCCCTTCGCTGGCCTATCCCCTCCAGGCCATGGTTACGAAACAGAGCACCCATGGCTTAGGTCAGCTGCTCTGGGCCCAGAGAACCCAGCCCACTCTAGAAGGAATGGGCTGTAGGACATGGCTGTTCAGTCTCCGGGGCTCCTGAGGCTGGGAGACACAGATAGCCAAAGAAACCACACCCAGCAGCTGCCCAAAGCCATGGCCTTGGGTAAGCGACTGTGTGCCCAGGGAGGGACAGTCCAGCTTTCCCCTGGCCAGTCACACTCAGAGGAAATGGATCTGTTCTGAAATCTCCACAGAAAGATACAGAGGTCAACACAAGTGTGGGCTTTCAAGCAAGTACTTTGTAGCAACAAAGCTAAACAAAAGAAGCAGGAGGCAAGACTGTATATTCACCAATTATGTTCACACATGCACACATATACACACTATACTAATCTGCATAGAAGAGAAGTCTGGAAGAAAATACACCAAAATATAAAAATAGTAGTTCTCTGGGTGGGAGATTATAGGTGTTTTTGAGAACAGTGTTCCTTTACAGTTTTTCAATGTATTTTCCAACATCTCTACAACAAACTAACTACTATTATAATTGGGGCCCAAAAGGTATTCTATATCAGAGGAAAGAGTCAGAGGTATGACTGTCCTAATGCTACTGTCATAAACTGCCATATATCATAGGTCCATAACAGGGATATAGTCTTTCATCATTCAGGAAGCCAGAAGTCTGAAATCCTAGTGTTGTTACACTTAGCATCTTCTGGGGGTTTTGGGGGAGAACCTACTCCATGCTTATCTCTTAGCTCCTCCTGGTTGCCAGGAATCCTTGGCATGTCTTGGCTGTGGCCACACTACTCCAGTCTGGTCACATGGCATTCTCCCTGTATTGTAAGGTAGGGCAGTACCTGAGTACATCTGCAAACCTGAGTGTATCCACAAAGACCCAATATCCAAATAAGGTCATAGTCACATATATGAATTAGGACTTCAGTGTATCTTTTGTGGGAGGAGGAAGCACATAACTCAACTCATAGCAAAACATAGTGAGTCCAAAGAAAAATAAGACAAATATCTCTGCTTAAATATCAGACAGGATCTCCCAATTTGAGAGGATTAGACTTGGACTTCATGGCTCTACAAAGAAGAAATGAGACTAAAGTGTGAAAATTCCCAAAAGACAGGCTTGCTCTCAAAACAGGAAAAACTGAGCTGTCCTTACCTACACTGACCATTTTGCATGGGAAATCCTGTCTCAGAGGCCGCTGGACAGACTAGAGGCCCACTGATGTCTGATAAGCTAGTATTTTAGTGAGCACTGCACTAAGTAATATTAAGCCTGGCAGTCTTCTGTGATCCACACAGACATCACCAATGGTTTCCACATTGTCCTGAGCTGGCCAAGTTATCTCTTCAGTATGACACTAGCTTCATCTCACTCACACTGGCCAGATCTTAAAGACAAAGCAGCAGTGTCCAGATTATTTCTTCCTTTTGGTCTCAAGGAAAGCTAGAGAAAGCACATTCACAACTGACAAGGAAAAAAGGTTATCAACCAGTTCAGGAGACTTGGAATTCTGGGAGTTAGACAATAGGAAAAGCCCCATGCCCCTGATCGTAAGAGTGACCCCAAGCCCTGACAGCACTGGGAATGTTTCCACATCTCCAGGTCACAGCTGCCAGAGGCCAAAGCCCACGGATGAGGGTCAGAATTGCTAAGGAAACAATCCACAATTTGTTTAAAGGGAGGGAAGATTGTCCCCAGAATAATATTTACATTAGAAATAGCAGTGACATTGCAAGTTAAGCCTGTTTATTATTATTTTTTTTAATACAAGCAAAATCTTGTTTGTGAAGGGAAGGAAACATTGCTCTCCAAAATACATTTTCTTTTCACCCCAAACACAAAAATAAGAATCGCTCACCTCTCTACAGGGTCCCTGAGCATGACGATCAGCTTGGCGTCTGGCTGAAAGGCGTGGATGAAGTCCTGGGTCAGGAATGGCGGCTCTCCGTCTGTGCTGTTGTCATAGAAGAAACTCCACGCATTGTTATCCCACATGGTGGAAGCACTGGCCTCCCCTGGAAATAGAAGTTCCTGCAAATGAGCAGCTGTTGGGCTGCGGGGTATGGGCTCCCACTGTGTATTGGAGGCCAAACCCAGCTCCCATTCTTCCTCTTAAATATCCATGACAGGCAAGCCCATCAGCCATTCCTGGCACATGAGACTCCAGGGCAAAGAGAACTGATGCTCATCCCTGCAACGGTGACCCCTACTCAGGCTCTGTCTGAAAAACTAGGAATCCATGAAATGCTGAATGCCTCCTCCTTGGCTTCTTTTCTTCAGGGTGAACAAAAACACCACCCTTTAAGCTCCTTAGTTTCACAATATTTAATTTTGCTGGTAGCTCATAGCTCTGTGGTATTTTAAGGGCCCACTAAGAATATGCTGGATGATTTCCTTCAAAAAGGATCAGGAAGAAAGGAGTAGTTTGGGGGAATTAACCCTCAGTAAGAAACCAGGTGCAATTTTGATGTATCATTCCTGGAACCCTAATCGTCATGGAGGGCATTCTAGGTCTAGTGAGAAGGATGCTTTGCTGGAGGCACAGGGGCCTCAGCCTCAAGGTCTGTCTCCTACATGACTATCGGTTCACTGTCCTCACTTATTGCTTGCTGTGTGAATAGATCCCAGCCTCTGTTTCATCATAGTTCACATGGCTGAAGGATGAAAATTTTAAGCCTACCTTGGAGGACAGTGGTGAGGCTGAGACAGAGGCATTTCAACTGCATAGACTCTTTACAATTGAACTAAACTTCATGAATTTTTTTAGGACTGTCTTCAGAGATTTAGGGAGAAAAGCAAATCAATCAGTCAGTGATATAATTTCTGGATACCTTGCATAGGACTATATAATAATCTCCAAGGCATTTATTCTGGGAAAATCTGAACTAAAAGATTAAGTCTCTTTGGTCATTGATAGGCACATTATAATCATGCAAGAAGTTAGCAGGGCCCATTTCTTTTGCTGGATATGTAATCATGTCAGATGAACATTTCTGTTTGAGCCTTTCTTCTTTTCTTGTTTTTTAGAGGAGATAATACTCTAGGATACAGGAAAGACAAGTCAATCACAAGTCCTTTGAAAAGTCTACTCACAATGAATAAAGGAATATAAAAGACAAGTGAAGTATCTAATATTAAATTAGCACAAATTCTGTCAGATCTCAAAAAGAAACTGGTTCTTAACTACAGAATCATGTGTCCATTTACCCAGGAAGTTGTCTGTTCATCTGTTCATCTCATCATTCATCTGTCCAGAAAGTATTCAAATGAAGTCTAATCTGTGCCCTGCATTGTGCTTAGCACTGGGGACAGAAGAGGGAAACTAGACAGACAGATACAGACTTTCCCCTATTGGACCTCACAATGTAAGGTGAAGACAGACAATTCAAGAGCTATCAGCTACCCTGTGAAGTTGCCAAGAAGACACAGGGCACGGTGCCATGAGCAAGGATGCAGGAACTTTTTAAGATGCCAGAAGTCCCAACCCCTTAGAGCCTGGACTCTTGAGTCTTGAGGCTCCTGCATATCTCTCATTGCTAGACTAATGGAGACCCACTCTGATCCACAGGCCCTAGGCAATCAGAACTTTCTGCCCCTGCCAACAATACCAGAAGGGAGAACAAAAACAAAACTAAATCATATTCCAGGGCTGAGAGAAGACTAGAACTGATCTGATCTAACTCTTCCATTTTACAGACATGTTGATCAAGTTCAAGGACAAAAGCCTGACTTGTCACATGGCAGGGAGCTGGCTATGACACAGACAAGGCCAGACGTCAGTGTTTTTTACCACTCTACCCTGCCTGTCACACCATGAGACTATCATTAAGCACACCAAGCCCTACTTGAAGTAAATATCACTGTGGTATTTTTATTTCTTGTTCTTCTTTTTATAATCTAGCAGTAACTAAAATCAGAAAACCAAATGAAAGCTTTCCTTTTTCATTCATTATCTAAGTCTCTGTTTCCTTGTCCTAAGATGAATAGTTTTAGCTCTTTCATAGAACCTGAGATATTCCCAGAAGCAGATGTTATGGGAGTCACAGGGAAATATTAACCAAACTTATTATCTGGGCTATTTAGACCCCCAAATTTGTGAGAAAGAAAAACTAATACTAAGTTCATACTGAGGTTATAAGGTACAATCTCACTGGCTCCCAATGACTTGACTTCTGAGTTTAAAAAACCAAAAAGGAATCAGTCCAGGCCTAGCCACATACGCCTCTCCTTAGCCATAAAAGTCACGAGAAAACATCTTTGTTCAAGTGGCTGACTACAATTTACCCTGCTCACTAAGAGATTCACTTAATTTGGATAATCAAAATATAATAGATCTAGGAAAATAAAAAATAGATCACTGCCTCAGGTAACCAATTTAAGCGAAACTAATGACTAAATTTCTCATTCAGAAAATATCAGTGGATAAATGCCTTATCCCAAGTTGAATTCACTAAAAAGAGTTATACTGGATGAACAAGTCAGGGGTCTAATGCAAGTATGATGACTGTGGTTAATAATGTGTTGTGTAGCAGAAATCTACTAAGAAAGCAGATTTCAGGTGCTCCTATCATCAAAGGTAGAGGCATGAGTAGGAACTATGTGAAGAGGTAAGTGTGTTAACCTGCTTGGCTATAGTAATCATTTCACTGTGTACCTCAAAACATCACATGTACACCTAAATATATATAATAAAAATAAATAAGAAAAGCATTAGTGTATATTTTAATAAAATATTTTTGTGAACTTCTGAAACAAGTGATTAATCAAAAAACCTCATTTTGAGTGCCCAAAATCATTAGGTTGAGGAAGGTGAGGCCCTTTATACAGCAATTAGTCCCAGATGCCATACTTCAGGAGTAGACATGGTCATAGTGGCTGGGGTTACAAAAGTCTGAGTATGAAATCAACAACTAATTAGTTGTATTTATGACCTTCCATCCAAACTTAGATCAGCAGATTATGAAAGGGACCCAAGTCTGCCTAGTTTAAATAAAAATAAAGACAAGGCAACTCATTTAAAAAGCCACTTCAGCTGTCCTTGGGTCCGCAAGTAATTAGAAAGTTGACTAAACACTTCTGTTTCACAGTAAGGTACAAGTGATGTGAACATTTCACACAGGAGTGAGAGTAACAGTGATGGCCAGGTAGGGAAGTGGAGGCTCAGTGATCATCCACAGCCATCTGAAGATGCCTTTGAGGTGAGGCAGAGAGGGACACAACCTAGAATATGAAACGGTTGCTCCCTCCAATCCCCAGAAGGTTTCCAGAAGCCATACCAATAATAATTTGATTCATCTTGCCCTGCTCCTTTGCAGAGCTGGCCTGCAGTCCTTGATGGATTTGGAGTGCAGCCAAGTCAAACAGGTCCAGATAATCTTCCACAGGATAGCGGTCTCGAAGTCCATCTCTCAGGCGGACAATTCCTACAGCAAGCAAGAAACAAAAATTTGATGATAAAGTTGCCACTGATAGGGTGGTAACTTCCTGCAGTAACCAGAGAGGGACAGAATGTCCTAAGAAGCCCAGCTATAGTAGCACAAGGCTCAGGTTAGGCAAGCATCATACCAGTAAAGTGGTCAGGCAGCAATAGCGCACAGGATTCCCATAATATTATCAAACAAGAAAAGCTGACAGGGCCTCCTGTCAAGAGGAACAGCATTCAATCAACTGCATGGTACATTTCTTCACTGGAGCCCAACCAGCATCTGCGTGGTATTCTATCTCTTGACCTCATCAGTCAAGCAGACTACCATTTACTTGTCTGAAAAAGTAAGGGGAACTGGGTGGACACAGACTCCGGCATTGGCAACATGCAGCCTAAATTTGCCCTTGGCTTAAAAAATAGGTAAATGTCACTTGTAAAGATTTTAAAAACACATTGCCAAACCACAGTTACCAAAGTCACTATAAAGTAGAAAGACAATGTATATGGTCAAAACAACAGGAGGCTCAAGGTGACATTGAATACCAGCTCCCAAGGCACACCCTGTTTTCCCCTCTCTCCTCCCAGTGGGAAACTGGTTTTCATTAGGGAGCACCCAACAGTGGAAGAGTGTACTCAGACATGTCCGGCAAAAGCATACAGACATGAAACATTGGCTATCATGTTGGCCACTGTTATATCAATAAAGAAATATACTCTACTTTTGTTCACGCCAAGGTAAACATCAAAAGCATAAAATCACACATTTGTCAGGAAGCACATTCAGAATTGGTTTAAGGAAAACTTTTAAGATTCTCTTCTGGGTCATTTATGCAAAAAACACCCTCATGGTCCACCCAGACCTTGGCAGACAACAGACCATGTATCACCCTTTGCTCCGGTGACCAAATGTCTCCTGGCAGAAGGGAAAGGTCATGGAGAGAAAACAGTGAACAGAAGGCTACAGGGTGCTTAGAGTTGAGCTGGAGCAGAAACCACTCTACAGTGGACAGACTGTGTCCAGGGTCAACTGCGTGGCAAAAAGGTGTGAAAAGGAAGCTCTTCAGTGTTTTATCTTTTGGGTTTCAAACCAAAACATATGATACAAACAAGTCAGTCACTGAAATAAAGGCACAAAGCATCTGTGTCAGGTACGGAGGCTCCAGTGAAATAGCACAGAACGAGGCATCAGCCATCCCAGTCCAGTGGGCTGCTTCTCACTGACCAAGACTCCAGCATGTATTGCTCACCACCAGAGTCATGTGCCAAGACTCTTCAGGACAAGAGCTGCCCGTTCTGCACCTGTCTCTACTCTGCATGCAGCTGGCACTCAATCAATGCTCCCTGGGTGGTTAGACTTTCAACCATTGGTGGGTCTTTGCCTATAAACCATTGCTATGTTTTGGTTTGAGTGTGTTCGCCAAAGGTTCATTTACTGTAAGGTTGATCTGCAGTGTGGTGATGTTGACAGGTGATGGGATCTTTGAGAGATGGGGCTTAGTAGAAGGTGATCAGGTCATGGGTGTACTGCCTGGAAAGGGATTAAAGCTGGTCTCTTGGAGTGAATGAGTTCCTGCCAGACTGACTTATTACAAAGTGAAACCACCCAGCGCTTAGCTGCTTCTGCATTTGGCCATTCTCCTTTCTCTGCAAGGCTGACATGCAGCCAGGAGATTCTCTCCAGGTCTTCAGCACCACAGCTTGGGTCCTTTAGCCCCCAGAATCATGAGCCAAATACATCTCTTTATTTTTAAACTACTCGACCTTTAATATTTTGGTGCAGCAACACAAGATGGACTAATACAACTGTGTAGTGGTAGGTGAAGTGTCAGCTCTCTGTGTCTTGGTATTTCTTCTCATCCCCCCATCCTGCTTCCTAAGGGAGCCTCACCCTGGTCCCAGTCCCAGCTCTAAAGTGTGCTGAAGGAATGAAAGAGGGAACAAAAGTGAGAAGACAAGGAACTAACCAAACCGTTTACGGGTCCACCAGTGCGGTTCTTTGATGGCAGAGAACTTCACTTCCGGGTGCAGCCGGAGGCGGTCGTACAGGTCAGTGGTTCCACATTTGGGCTGCCCAATGATGTAGAAGTGTGGTAGGCAGCGCAGGCGGAAGTGCTTCCCGTGCGCGTGCGACAGGTGGCCCCAGAAGGCCTTGCGCAGGGCATGGAAGGTAGAGCGGAAGCGCTTGGAGTAGAGCACATAGGAGTTGGTGAGGTAGGGGTCAGTGGTGTTTCTCCCAGAGAACTCCTCATACCAACAAGGGCTCTTACTGTTGGGAAGGAATTTATTGGGGATGACTGAAAACATCTGAAATGAAGACAAAGGATGGAAACATGCCAAAGGAAAAGAACAATTAGTGAAAACACATTCTAATCACAATGTAATCATGCCCTAAACTGGATTACAATGTTCAAATTTGAATTATATTTCACAATGATTCAAAGACAAAATGAGGCTAAAGTTGGTAGATAGCCAATGGCTATGTATGCTTTCTTTATTACAAAATAAATTTTTTAAAAAAATTTTTGGAATTGAATTTTTTGAATAGTGAAGATAAAAAGTTTAAGCAATGTTCATTCTATCATGATTTATATCCTATACACGGTACACATATATACACACACACAAACACACAGCAATCTAATTAAACAGGTGAAAATTGTTTTTACTAGTTTATATTTAAATCAATTTTAGAAACAAAAATACAGTTAGGACAAAATAGAAGAAAAAGTCAAATTGCACTCAGTTTTCTAAATGATTGTGACCTGAAAAATCGACTTGAACCACCATGACTCAGTTCTAAGCAAGAAGTCCTGGAATGCAATTATAAGGAAGGGTAGTTCTTAAATATTTCTAGCTGGGCCATTCAGAACAGCAAATTCCCTTCTTGGTGTTCCATAGTATAAACAGTGTTCTCTGATCCGTAAGGCTTTCAGATTATCCTCGTTATGGCTGAGAAATTTTTCAATCATTCTCTTTCTATGTTCCCAAAGATGGTGATAGGAAAGGATGTATCATTTTTTTTAAGTCAATCAATTGAGATCAACACAATACTACTCACATGCAACTCCTGCCTCTTGAGATCTTGCAAGTCTGGGAGCTGTCTTGTCGTGAACTCGATTCTGGCTCTGATGTTGTTGATAATTAGTTTAATGCTTGGATAGTCCTTCACATATGAAATATTATTTACAGAGGGTTGGTAATGATGCTCTTTCATATCACTGGGGTTTTCACCATCCATCAAGCTAGGGTTGTTGGGGAATCCTCCATAATGGAAAGGGGATGAGATGAGAAGTTCCTGGTGGGCCCCAGAAAGGATGTAAGAAGCCATCACCAAGGTCATTATTATCAGTCCAAAAATGAGACTACATCGCTTGCCCTTTTTAAAGCGCAAAAAACCACCCCAGTTCTCATTCCCTTCAGTCCTCACTTCAAGAACAGCAAGCAAGTTCATCTGCTTACTGTCTACACGAAACAGAATTTTATTTTCTCCTTTGCACGTGGGGCACTCCTGGTGGCTGTGCTGGAGGTCTTCTTGGCAGCCAATCTTCTGTTTGTATGCGTTGTCAGGTAACAACTGTATGCAGCAATCAATGCAGTGCCTCATGGTAATGTCCTTGGACTGCTGGCTTAGTGAGCCATGGGCAAGACCCCCAAGGAGCCTAGACACGTGTGACCGTGCTGGGAATTTTAAGGACTTTTTGTAATGATATAAGATAGTCAGAAAGCAAGGGCAACAGAAAAAAATATAAAAATGAGGAGCCAGCAATGCACTAGGGAATGAGGAAGTACATTCTTTAGCTTAGCTCTGAAAGACAACGAAAGGAAGTGATCTCTAATTGTCATGTTTCGCTGGAGCCACTGAAACATGGAGGTTGTCAGTACAAGAGTAGTTCTGCCTGTCTTTCAAGTTTTTCCCATTGCACAAAAAAAAGGAAGAACGGTATCGCTGGAGAACATGGAGACACACCAGAGATTGGAAGATATCATGGTCTTCTCATGGGCAGATGGCCCAGCACACTACCCATGGAGATGCCTGGAAGATTTCTACTTTTGCATCCTGTGTCCCTTTGGGATGTTTCCTCTTCATAGGGAGCAAATTCTTTAAATTGTCCGATTACCTAAACATAAATAAAATGAGACTTATTACATGATGTAGTAACAGTCAAAACACAGGAAAAAATAGATACTCACTTGTCTTTTTCATATCTCACTTTCAGCCAATCTGGCATGGTCACAAGTAAGTCAAGAAAACCATACAAGATAAAAGGAAGGTTCTAGGCCCTTCTGCTTGGCTTTGGGGTTCAATCTCTGCCATCAAATGCAGTCCTAATAACAGACATCATGTCCAACACCTCATATTGTGCACAGTCCCCCATATTCTCTAATACCTTTGCTATCATACATCTAAATTATGGCATCTCAAAGTAGTACCTAGGACTCTGCAATCATTCTCAGATTTGGGTAGTCACAGCTATGAATTTGAGGCATGAATTGAAATATCAGTGGTGCTTATATAAAAAATGTAAAGAATAATTACAGAGATGGTTAGTATGAGAACAAGCAGAGAAATAGTTTTTTTTTTTCCCTCCCAATCTGTTAAGTAGAACTAGTCTTTAATATCAGTTTTGGAAGCAAAAGTTAATGAAAATTTAGATACAATGAAATGATTCTCTCCTTCAGTAGAATGTATCATATAAAAAACCATTTGACTTTAAGTTATTAAGCAATTAAATCCAATGTACAATATTCCCCTGAGCAGTGAACACTTTAGACCCTGAAACAATTTTTCATTTTCATCATCCTAGGGAAGACATGATTCTTAAAAATCCATTAACACAATCCTGCGGTTGTAAAATGTATTGTTTCCCAAATGACATTTCTTTGTAGATATCCTAAAAGGAGTATCAAATGAGCAAAACAACCTACTTGGTTTCTAGCCCTGGTAGACCCCCAACTACCAGCATTCTGACGCTATGCAAGCCATCCAACCTCTCTTCGCTTCCTCACAAGTAAAATTAGAATAATAAATATCTCCTTTATAAATCCATAACAAGTACTAAATTAGTTAACATATATGTAAAGAGTCTGCATAAAGCCCAACACATATTTAGCATCCTATAAGAGGTAGATAACTAATAATAATAGCATCATCAACTATACTATAAATTGTAATTGTTAATAAATGCCAAGAACATTTAAAGTGCAATAAATAAAAAATGACAGATCCCCTGTCACATTTTTTTTGTAGGGACTGAAATTACCTAAAGATGGCAAACTCAACTCCAACTCTACACATACCCTCCTCCAACAATTTTTATTGACCCTGGGGAGGTGACAATAAGCAAGCCTTCAATGGAGCCTCCAGGGATTGACTGGAGGAATGTGAAAAATCAGGATCCACCAGGAGAAACTTTCACTTTTCCTGGAACAAAAAAACCATGCTTTCTTGAATTATCTTGGTCAAAAAATAGCCAAGCAGTATTTCTGAAAACATTTTCCACTCAAAATGTTCTGCGTTCCATTGACAAGTATCTTTGGTTAAATTATTTGGAGAAAAGGTGGGACGGACAAAATTACACAGAATTCTTTACAACAGGAATTTTAATAGCCAGAAAGCTCTGTGGGTCCACATTGAAGAATATACTACACAGAATTTGTGAAACATAATTGGCCGATGAATTTCTCCCGAAGGTCTCAAGTCTGAAAAGTGCTGGTCAGGAAGGACTGAGTTGAGAGTCAGGGCAGGGCATTTGCAGAGACTACAGAAGAGAGTGGGAGAATCTGTTCCTCTGTCCCAGGAGACCAGGCCAAACATCTGAGTCCACTGTCTCCTCTTGCATCCCTTAGGGCAACTGGATAGGCACATCAGGAATCTCAAGGCTCAAACCTCTGCTTCCAACTTGCTCAATCACCCCTGACTCATTGCTGGTTATAAATAAATTTTCCAAACCAAAGAAACAAAAGGGCAAGATCCCCTCCTTGGAAACTCCATCACTAAAGCCAAGAAAACATTCCTTCACATATAGAAGGAGGCCAAATCTGGTTTAAAATGACTCCCATCAGGAGCTCTGCAGGAGGGAGTTTGCAGGTCTTTCTGTTGTGGAAGGGGAATTAGATTTTTTTTTTTCTTGAACAAACAAACAAACAAAATGGACTTTGAAACCACAATACAAGAATACGCATAATCTGAACATAATAACACGGGCAAAACATTCCTAACCAAAACCAAAGGAGTCCTATTTCAACAAGCGGGTAGGGGGTGGGGGGTGGATAATCTCACAGTTTGGGGAGAGGGGTAGACTGAGGGTAACGCCTGGCCACACATCTTTCTGGACAGCTGCACCTCTGGCCACACTGGCTGTTCTAAGGCTCACTTCTTAAACATGAATAACCAAGAAGGCAATTCAAGATGCCCTATGAGCCTTTGGAAAACACTCAGATACAGTAAATTTGCTCATCTCCTGTCATTTAGTCATTCACTCTTTCAGCAGATACATTCTGCTGTGTGGCAGGCACATCCAGGTATAGGAAACTGAAGCCAATACAAGATGGGAATGTGTACACACACACACACACACTCATCCTCAGTGCTTGGCAGCTTCTACATCCTTGGTTTCCTGAGTGATAGGAACATGTTTTGTTATTCCTAACAAACTTGTTTCAAGTGCCCCTGAGTTTATGCTAATTAGTTGATTCATGGTCCCCCACTAGGAACATTCCGCATGGGGAAGGATCACCAGGAAGATCAAGCCTTGGTTAGAAGCTTGGAATTTTCACCCTAGCTCCTCAACTTCCAGGCAGGCGAAAAAGAGGCTGGAGATTAAATTATAGTCACCAGTAATGAGTGTTACTATCAGTTAATCATGCCTTTGTAGTGAGACCTTCACAAAAACCACTAGACAACAAGGAACCTCAGAGAGCTTTAGGGGTGGTCAACCCATGCAGAGCAAGGTCAGGAAGGTCCATGTGCCCCCTGCCCCTGGCCCCTGCCTGGACACCTCTTCTGAACTCCATGATAACTTGCTGATCCTAAGGAGAACACTTCCTGAGCCCAGTGAGTCATTCTAGCAAATTTCCAGGAAGTCGTTAAAGCGACCCCCCACCGCCCCACTTTTGTGACCAATTTGGATGGAAGTGTGGGTTCCCCAAGGACCCAGTACCTTAGAGTGATATGTGAAGCAGAGGAATTCTCATGAGACTGAGCTCTTAAATTCCAGAAAGTTGCTGCCAGAATTGAATTGAAACAATAGGACTCCCCAGCTGGCATCAGACTGCAGGAGAATTTTGTAGGCATCGAAAATACCCGCCTGGGGGACCTCTTTGAAAAAAATATTAAAATACCTTACACTCATAAGCTTAACCAAAACATATAGATACTGCATAGCATGTAAAATACACCTCAACAAAACTGATTAAAAATAACCATGGCCAGAGGAATACATTGCTGGCACCCTTAGAAGTGAAGGGCCTGGAATTTCGGGGGTTCTGGAAAAACTGTCCATTTTATGGATGGAGTAGTGCAGAGGGGAGAAAGAGAAGGGGCTTTCTTCCCACCTGGACTCATGTTCCATCAGGGGTTGAGGACCTGAGGACAGCAGGACATAAAGAAGCGACAAGTGAGTAAGATAATCTCAGGGGCTGATAAAAGGCTATGAAGAAAATGAAAAAGCAAAAAACATTAAAACCATCAAAATGGGGATATTCAATGCTGCAGTGCAGTACTTGGGCTGGATAATTCTTTGCTGTGGGGGCTACTCCAAGCATTACAGGGTGTTTAGCAGCATCCCTGATCTTTACTTACTAGGTTCTAGTAGCCCTCCTACTAGATGGAACAGGAGTCCAGGCTGGAGGATAAGTCCTTGGAGGACTGGGTTGGCAGTGGGCAGGAATCATACAGGCAAGGAGGGACTAGACCAGAAGGCCAGAGTAAGGGGTGGAATTTGCCCAAGTACAGAAAGGGAGGCATGTTCTATATTCTTTCAAAATGGACTCTAAAATATGTGTAGTGATTAAATGACACAACTCATTGGAGAATGATCAAATTAATGTGAGTGGACTGGAAAGAAAATGGATTGCTATCATGTTCCTTAATTGGCCCTTTCCATATACCACAGATTATCCCAGGAACAGCAATTCAGAAACCTAATGCTCAGATTGTTCTTCCTGGAAAACTCAGTAATGCATGGCCCCCATGCACTTCACCTGTCTGCAATGACCACATTTGGTGCCGGTCAACTCGGATTAGACCAGCCTCTTGGCATTTCTATTCATGTATTAAACCAAAGCACCCAGGTATATATTTCAGTTAGATTACTTCTCAACCTGGGCTCCACTTTGTGCCCTATGGATGTACATTATAACTGTGGGAACTCGGTGCCACTGTGAAAGATCAGATAACGGTCTCCAAATAGAAAGCATTCAATTACCCAGCCTTTGCTTGGATGCCCCCTATTAACCTATGTACCTCAGACATCATTAGCAGATCATTTATAACAAAATTGTAATTGAGAGATCCAGAAATATCGCTTCAGATTAGGTAATTGAATGCCCCCTTGGTGTAAGATCGATAAAGGGCATCCAATTTCACCCTAGGAAAAACTTATTAAATTATTGTAGCTATAAGCTGATATAGCAGAAGAAAGATGTATGAAACTTCAAAAGAAATCTGGATGGATTTAAATAAATAGCTTCATTTGGAAGAACATTTACATCTGCCCTAGGGGGAGAGACAGGAAAAAAATAGCTAATTACATTATTTTACTTTTATGTTTTAAGGAAAAAAATTTGATGGGTCTTAATTAACCTTTACTAAAACACAAAGCCTTCTTCTGATTAGTATGTCTAAATGCCAACATCTTTCTTTGGGCTATGTATATGGAAATACTTTTTTTTCAAAGAACATTAATCAACAAGTGAAGGAATTTTTTTACATTCAGCTCAAAGATGTAAGGTTGTCATTGAGAATGAGAACAAGACTGAAGAGTTCTGTACAAGTAAAAAATTAGTAGTTTCAGTCTTATACCTGTAGTTTCACACTTTTAACAGCATCACAGTCAAAAAGCAGAATAAAGCTATACTTTTGATGGACAAGGGCCTCTAGTACAGTGGAAAAGACATAAGTAGTGGTCATAGGGGTCAGGATTCCAAACTCATGTGTACCTAGTGATCTGAGATGAGTCACTTCAATTATCTGGGCCTCTGTGTTCTCAAAATGACATCCTTGTGGGCAAGATACCATGCACAGCACTGGAGTTAAGAATCTGACTGCTGGAGCTAACTTGCCCAGATTGGACCTTGAACAGGACATTAAACCTGTCTTCTCCCTGTTTCTTCAGATTTGAATTGGAAATAACTATACCATACCACTACTGTGACCATTAGATGAATTTGAGTAAAGTGCTTAAAAGAATATTTGGTCATAGTAAGTGCTCAATAAATGCTGGCTAGTATTACATATGCATTGCCCTAGCACATAGTAAGTATTTGGTAATTTATTACTCTGTAAGATACTTTGCATTACTGAGCCCAGTTTCTTATTCTTCCCTGTATTAATGCTCTTTTTCTCATGAATGACTTTGTTGTTCCATCAACTAAAGGAGTAGACTATTTCTTCAACTTTTGGCTTACATTGGTTGACTAACTTCCGCCAAAAGAATGAGTCAAAAACAACCATAAGTCATAAGCTGAGGCACTGAGGCATGCCATATGTCTTCCTGTCCTCTGGCATCTTTGCTTTTGCCAGGGAAGAAGATGGTGGGGCTGAAAGATGAGAGATGTGTGTAGCAGAGCTACCTGGCTGAGGCCCACTCGAGGCAGCATCCAGGTGACCCCAGCCATGAGAAAGGGATATGAGAGAAAGAATAAAGTGCTGCTGTTCAAAATTACTGAAGTTGTGCAGGGATAGACCATCATTTGATAAAACTAACTGATACATTCTGCTACAGGTTACGAACAATAGATATTAAGGTTAAACTGGAATACCTGTAGGTTTATGAGTTCCAAAAAGTGCATTTGTCCCAGTAAACCAAATTAAGGTCAATTCAGGCCAAAGAAATTTACCCAAAGATGCAGTGAACCCATTGAATCAGTGTTTTTTCCTTGAAGAATTTCTCTACTAAAACCAGACACTGATATGATAAAATGATGCTGGAAACTCAGATGGGAGCTGATCCCAAATCAGGACACAACTGCCCCAAAGTCAGACAACAGATTATCTTCCGGGATGCATGTGTTTATGACAATCACAGCTGTTCTGTTTTAGTTATCTGAGCAGCTGACCCCACTCTCCCTCCTCCTGATAAAGAGGTCTTCCTCCTGTCCTCTCTTTAGAGTTACTGTAACTCCTCCCTTGCTTCTTCTGCCTGAGGAAGTCATTTCTTTAATCAGATCCCTATGGTTTGTTTGCCCAATTTTGTCTTTCCTGATGCCTGGGACACTCTGTCCATGCTTTGTCCACAGCAAGGATTCTCTAACCATGATCAGCAATAGCATTCTGAAATTCCAGAAACCAGATCTATAAGAAACAGACATTTACATGGAGATCAAATCTCTAATCTGCAGCCTTCTACCCGCTTGCATCTAACCCAGGGAGCCCTGCCCAGGGAGCGACACTCAACTGGGTAGAAAAGTGGTAGCACCCAGGAAGAGAAAGAAATGGGCCTGTCGGGAGCCTGCCCCACCAGGCCTGAGCACCTCCAACCAGAAGACAAGTAAGACTGCCTTCCGGGGGCCTGCGTGACTGGCGTGGCGCCCAGGAAGAGAAACATGCGCCCCCCCCGCCCGCCCCCCATACGCCTACCTGCGTGTGGCCTAAGAATCAAGGACAAAGCTCTGCACCCCCAACCCCTGTAAAGCAACCTGCTGGTTCAGAGGTCTGGCTAAATTGATAGCAACTAAGGTGCATAAAACAACTAAGTGCTAATATTGTTTTGTTCATTTTGCAGGCCTGGGGCTGGCAGCCTGAGTATCTCTTTGGAAGATGACAGTACACAATGTAGCAAAAATGGGGGATTCTCTTCTGTCTTGTCTTTGAGGCCCAATATTGTTCTCATTGTTTTGCTTTATTCTGATTAATTTTTTTGGCCTTATTTTATACTCTGTTTTTATTGGTTTCATTGTGTTTTTTTGGTTTGATTTTATTATACCTGTTGGAATGGTCAACTATTCTGAAAATAACAAGATATACTATAGTAGCTATTGTTTTCATAGTATCTTTCTTTGAAGTTCTATACCAGTTCTACTGCTTTGTTTTGATTGACTTTGTTCTGTTATGTTTTGCTGGATTTAATATCTTTAAAATAAAAAATAAATAAATAAATAAAAAGAAAGGTGGTAGCGTACAGCAAAACTGGTTTCCAAGCAGTCAGCATAAGGCATTATGTTAGGCTTTGGAGTTGAGCAGACTCCCTTTCAACCTAGTTCAATTGTGTATGTGTTTTATGACCTCAGGCAACACATTTAACCATCCTGACCATCCTGTGACTTGGTTTCTTCATCTTTAAAATAGCAATAAAGCTATCATCATCTTCCAACATGAATGTGAAGAGGTAATATACATGAAATGCTTAGTCTTACACCTACCTCACAGCAAGACTCTATAAATGATGCCTACTCTTTACATTATTATTGGAGGGTTTGCCTCAACAACAGGGCCAGTAGCTCTGGAGAGCCAAGGACAGCTGCATGGGCAACTCTGGAAAAGATCAGCCCTGCACAATGACCATCCAAGGCAGAACTTGTTTCATAGCTAAACAGAGAAGACCAACTTTCTAGAGTCATGTCCATCCCCAAAGATCTGGGGAAAGCCAGCTACTCTAAGATGGGAGGCAACAGGTAGCAGAGAGAAACTCACAGGGGACGCCAGGGAATTTCTATTGCAGAGTTATTCACAATATGAAACACAGCAGTGGATGCAGTCAAAGTCCAGGTCAAACTTGGGCTGCTTATCTAGTCTTGCTCTCTACAGGGAGAAAGCTGAGTCCTAGCATGGTTCTCAATTTCCCAGCTCCCTAGAGAAGGGTAGGGAAAAAAATCAAAAGGGCACCCAGCCACTCCACCCCAACCTCATACCTCAACTGAGAAACCCATCCTGCCCTCTGCTCATCACCCTGCCTGGCCTGAAATGGTCCAGCAGCTCCTCCAGGCAGCATTCCATCATTCCCAATCTCTTCAGGAATCTCTTGCTAAAGAACAGTTTCATTGTATCACAGAGATGCAGGTCAGGGAAGGGAAAGAAGCATGCCAGGAGTGAAGAGGGAAAAATAGGACTGCCTCATTCACTCTCCGCAGAGAGCCTTGTCCGCCTGGGGCACTGAGTCTTAAACTGTCTCAGTTCCGACTCTATTCATCACTCAGGCATGTCTCCTCCAGGCTGTGCAGAGGGATGGCAGCAGGCACACTCCAGGATAGAGACGAGGAATCAGGAGCAGAGGCTGGCCTGGAGCCAAGCATGGGGGCAGGGAGAAGGAGCAACAGAAAGCAAAGAGGGGGCCCCCAGGCCAAGGGCTGGGGGCTGGGAAGAAGGAAGAGACAGGGTGGGCTCAGCTGCAGCTGAGACCACCACAGAGAGGAATGGCCTTGGAGTGCAGCCCTCAACCCTTTTGTTCCTGCACATCAAGGAGATGAGCTTGGGATCTGTGTGACTTGAGGTCCTGCAGGGAGGTACCAGATGCCCAGGCTCTGGGGGAGGGGGGTACTTCCTTGAGAGTGTGCATTTGAAACTTCAGAGTCTCGAAGGTGTCACCTTCCCAGCAAGACAGGCCCCTTTCCTAGGGATGTCCCCGTCCTGACTTGGTCACTAGCCTAGCTAGTAACCTCTCTCCAGGCCTGTTTCCCAATAGGTAAGCTATGTGTTTGAGACTACCTCTTTCAGCCCTAAAACTCACAGATGTGACCTGAAGTTAATCTCTGCTGAATGTCCACCTCCCTGCCCCACCCTGTCATCCTCAGCCTTGCCTTCCCAGGCCGCTCAGCTACCCACCCAGGGTTTTAAAAAGCTGGCATAGCACTTTCTTTATTAGCTGCTGAATAAGTTGGACAGTTAATACAAAATGCATACCACGAGTATCTCCCTGAGAAGCAGTCCAATGTCCTTTAGCACAAATTGATCAATCACCCACACTGTGCTGGACTTGCATTTTCTGGGGCTAGGGATACCAGGAATACATAGCCCAGGTCTCAGGAGCTAACTCCCAGCTAACTCCAGAGCTAAGGTTTCTGGGGTTCCAGAAATGGCCTCTCTCAGAGTTATACAGCCCATTCTGAGGGGTCTACCCCACACTGGAGAATCTGCAGAAGATCCAGCTCTGCTCAGTGGAGGACAGAGGTATTTTAACAACAGTAATGCTATACAGAACCACACACCCTGGCAGCCAGGACAGGAGGGTGCAGGGATCTCTTTATCTTCCCCAGTAGGGCAGTGGGCTCCAGCTCCTTGTGCTATAGCCAGGCGCTTCGGTCTCTGAAATGCTTGGGATACTGAGATTTTCACTACAAAGGAACAAAATGGACCAGAGACTGCAAATATGTTCATACTGTAGTTGTCATCCAGTGATTTCAGTATGCCCAAAGACTACAGGTCTTGGTGACACAACCAATAATTTTCTTTTTCTGAAACTAATGGGGCAAAAACTATTTAAGAGCACTCGTTTTATTATTTCCAGTGGTAATTCAAATCAGTAGGTATTAGATTTTCCACTCAAACTTGTCTGTCCACAGACTATAGTTTTCTGCTAAGCTGAAAACTCGAGACAAGTGACTATGTGCTCACTTTAGTAGGTGCTATGAAGCCCACCTACTAAAATGCCTTTGGATGACAAAATGACCATAGCCTCAGAACCAGAAAGCATTTCAAGGGAGTGTGTGGACCCAGCAGCCCCAGAGAGCGTAAAGGAAAAAGGAAATGCACACTAGTCCAGGGTCAGCCACTCACTGAGTACCATCCTAGAACCCTTGAAAATGGCAATTCTCTGAGGTAGGTATGGGAAGGTCAGGTTCTAGGAGAGAAACTGAGGCATGGCAGGATTAAAAAAATGTCCAGAGTCACACAGCTCTGCAGGTCAGTTTGGCTGCAGAGCCTGTGGTCCTTCTCATGTGCCACACAAGCACAGCTGTCAGGAGCAGAGGCTCTCAGAGTAACATGTCAGCTGTCACCAGCCTTCAGGCTACCGGCCTCCCAAGCCAAGAGGAGCTGGACTGCAGCTGCAGCCAAAGCAGAGGCCCTTGCCCAGGGTGGGCGCTCACTGAATAGTTTATAAAGTAATGAGAGAAGAAAGAAACTCAGAAAACATAATGAGCCCCCAGCAATCTACATAACAGGGCTCTTGCTGCTTATAATGAGAGTGGCACCAGCTAACAGCAACTGGCGGCTTCCTTGTGTCCAGAGTTCAGGCTGGGTTTTATATGGAGTATCCTGTTTAAATGCCATGATAGTCTAAGAGGAAAGTACAAGCATTAACTCCACTTTACATATGGCGAAACTGTCACTCCAGGAATGTAATGCCATACAGCTCCTCCCCTGTATGTCTTGCACAGGTAGGAGAGACTGGGCCTGGCGTATACTGGGAGTCCTAGGGCCTGAACTAAGCACTGGCTAGCCCATCACTTCCTTAAGTAGTCAGGTGACCATAGGCACGCCCCTCCCCCTTCACCACTGAGACTCATCCCCGTCTCAAAATAGATGTGAAAGGCTCAACATTAGGCACTTGGACCTGGAAAAACTCTTATCATTCTTTTTTGCATGCTTCCAAGCGTTCCAACATCTGCAACATCAAACCTTAACAATCTGGACAAAAAAATCACACATTTTCAGAGTCGGGGTCATTTTTGTTCTTGTGCAGCAATACCAGACAGATATGTGGTCCATTCCAGTTGCCTTCCAATAATTTTTCCCTGATATGAATATAAAGTGAATTTTTAAAATGGCACAAAAACTATGCATTAGTCCCAAAGCAGCAGGGTAGTTCTGGTCCCAGACCTCTCCTGCCCACCATGACCTGACTTCAGGGACAGCTCAAAGGCCACTGAGTAGCAGAGATGGGCAACCCAGATGTCTTTCAGTACTGGTGGAGATGAAAGGTCTCGAGTAGACACACAGCTTACACATCCAAAACCAACTGCGAATAATGATGCTGCAGATGTACAATGGCGCCCGAGAATGAAAACGTCAGAGGTGGCACAATCAAAGGGGAGCAGCTGCACACTCCCCGCCAGATGGCCTTGCTGATCTGAATAGTTTTAAACATTGTTTTATTTCCAAAGATAAGCAAAATAAGAATCTGTTTAACCCTTAAAGGAAGAGAACCAGTTGAACACACTTCATTGGAAGCTATTTCTTTTTGATGGAAAGAGTGGGCCTCCTGACTAACTGTCCTCTAAAGGTTTCAAAATAGACAAAGCAGGAGTTAGCATTCATCATCCACCCTCAGGCAAACCAGCCCTTACTATCAGGGTAAGGGCAAGCGCATCATCCAAACACCAGCCCCAGTATGGGCATGGAGACCCAAGGGATATGCAAACGTGTGCCAGAAGCCCAAGGGTTTGCAGAGGTGTTAGCCCCCCAGGAATATATAGAGGTGTTCAAGAGTTCCCACAGTATGTGGGGATGTGCTGGCCCCCCAACCATGTGCAGAGGTGTGCCAGGACCCCTCAGGTTTTTATGAGGGTGTGCCAGTCCCTGGGGGTTATGTGGAAATACGCCAGCAGCTCCCTCAGGGATGTGTAGAGGTACAACAGGGCGCTGAGGAACCTGCAACATGAGTTGAAGTTTTCCAGTTTAAAAGATTTAAACATCAATAACATCACTTTAAAATTAAGTTAGACCCAGCTACATCACTAAACGATACAAAATCCGCACTGAGTTGCAGCTTGCCCTGTTGGCTGTAGAACCTCAGGGAGAATGACTGTCTTTTGCCTTTGAGGGAGGAAAATTGGAGAAACACTGTGATAAGACAAGATGGAAGAAAGCAGCCTGAACCGAGCACCTGTTCTCTTCCTGAGCTGCTTTTCATCTACTCTTGACTGTCGGCAACACTAAAGGTAGGTATGATCACTCCATTATGCATACAGGAAAACCGAGATGCTGGGTAGGGAAGTGACTTGCCCCAAGTCACACTGCAGGCAAGAGGCAGAGCTGATGGAGTAGATCAAGACTGAGAAAGGGCTCCCTCCCCACCAATACTGCAGCTTTGCAGTGAAAAGAGAAAAACGTTCAGCATGTAAGTATCTATATATGTGCATATGTATCACTGTCTAAATATACAATATTAAATATAAGTGACTAACAGATCATTGAATATGATTGATTGCTTAATAAGCCAGAAATCATTAAACTGATTATGTTTTTCTAGAAAAAAGAGGCATAGCTGAATTTATTAAATTTTTTTTCAGAGCTGAATTTAAAGACAAGCTGAAGCCTCCAATGGGCCTCCTTCCTTGAAGATGGGAAATTGTACACTCAGGTCCCACATCATTTTCCAGGTGTCAGCTGTGGAATACAATTTGGGGGACTTCGTCTTCCACATACTCGGTGCTACCTGGCTTCTAGGTTTGCTTACTCCAATCAAGTATCCCTTCTGTAACTGCAAAGATAACAAGAAGTAATAATAAAAACTGGACAATAAATGTGTAACAAATAAAAATGGACTGGGCCAAAGACTCTGGGCCTCAGTTTCTCCATTTGTTGCAAAGCATGTACCCATTCCCTCCTCATCAGACCAGAAAGGACAGCGATGGAAGGGAGGCTACAGGACTGCTCAAGGCAGGGAGGACTGATCTGGTGATCAGAGTGCAAAGTTCAAACAGGGAGTTACACATAAGGCTCATTTAAGCCCCTCATTTCTCAAGTTATCTTGCAATTCCTTGCATTCTTCCACCAGCTACACTGTGATGTTCAACTGCCTTAAAAGGATGGCGATTATCCAATTCTCACTTAACTCAAATGATGTACCCAGGAGTAAGTGCAGGAAGGACACTGTCCTTTGCTTTCTCCATCAGGCTGAAGAAAAATTTGAGCAGACCACAGAATTTCCCAGGGTGAGCATACACCTTTATAAACATGCACAGGCCAAAAAGCACCAGGTCCAAGAGCAAAAGGAACAGTGTGACCCTGGAACAATACTGTCAGGAGCCTTTGACAGAGATAGCCGAGGCTCTGCTTCCATTCAGCTACAAGGCATGATGATGGGCATGTGAGCATGATGGAGCACAAAGACTAAAAGTCCAAACCCAGAAGACTATAAATACACACACACACACCGTGCATGCCCATCTGAGTTGTTTCTACTCCTTCCTGGCTGTGTCTTTGTGCTGACTGCTTTAAACTTCTAGGCCTGTTTGCTCCCCTACACTGTTGAGAAACACGCATCATCTAGCACACAGAGAACTGTGAGATTGAACAGGTTTATCCATGCAAAATGTTTCAGTGGTGCTACCAACTCCCAGTGCTCAATAAGCCTCAACCATAACTACTACCACCTCCCTGGGGTCTCTTTCTTGCCTTTTTCATCTCTGCAAACAGGACTTCAGCCAGCCACAGGGACTTGGCCTTGTGTCTAAAGTCCCAACCAGGCCTGAATCGGTGGCAGAAGACTTACAGTGGGACCAAGGCAACAGATGGGCAAGGTTGGAATGAAACCACCCCGAGGTGCCCACCTTGCACACAGTGAGCTCCCCCTGACCCACTGGGACACAAGAAGGATAGAGCTCCTCGGGGTGGAAAGAAAGATCCAGAGAAGAAACTTTCTTTTTGACTTTTGAAAGCAGACCCAGTTTCTGAGAACCCCACTCAAATCTGGAATTTAGATTCACAACCTCTGTGAACTAGGTCAAACAGGTATTGATTTATAGACAGATCACTCAAGATACTGAACATGCACGTGCCTGGTGTCTCACAAAACGCTTTTTTTCCTCCCTATTTTCTTCTCCATTAGTAACGACAACTTGAAAGTGTTTGGTGAAAAAACTTTTTAGGTCTCTCCAAGTTTCAATATTTAAAGTTGGAGAGGCGAATATTCAATAAATATTATATGAAGGGTAAATTCTCCAAATGCAATGTCTCTCGGGGGCAGCTGAGATGCTGCTCCACTCAACACATCAGTGCTGTCTCTTCAAGAGCAGTGCTAGCTCTGGGGGAAGCTGCTGCCTGAAGCTAGGTGAGGCAGGGGAGAAATGGGCTGCCAGGACAAAGCAAACAAAATCAGCAGTGCTTCAAGAGCCGATCTAGTCGGGCGTGGTGGCGTACGCCTTTAATCCCAGCACTCAGGAGGCTGAGGCAGAAGGATCATTGTGAGTTTGAGACCAGCATGGGATGCAAAGTGAGTTCAAGGCCAGCCTGAACCACACAGTGAGACCCTGTCTCAAAAAATAGAGTCAGGGATTTAGCTCAGTGGCCTAAGCGCCTGCCTGGCAGGCATGAGGTTGTGAGTTTGATCCCCAGTACGAAAAAAAAAATCAAGAGCCTATCTGTGCCCTCAGTTCTATGAAAACAAGTGAATAAAAGAAAATTTGCTCAAAAAATCATAAAGGGACCTTGGCTCAGCCAAACCATCTCCCACAAAGCAAATGATTCATGATATGAGAAATGCGTAGCCTCTTCGAAGTAACCACAGGAAACTGGAATCTCTTCCACAAAGATCTGGAAAGCACTTGTGCCTCATTAAGAAGGTCTGGACTTATGTGTAGAGAGTAAACTTCCTCCAGGGTGAAAGGCAGGTCTCAAATTAAAAATAAAAAAAAGTCTTTGTAGCTGAGTTCTCATCAAGAAAATTTCCCTAGTCTGTTTCATAAAAATAAATATTTGGCCAAAGCACACAGTTATTCAGACCTCAAGTCGGTTCACAGTCAGTCAGGAGTCCCATCGACACAATCAAGGTGCCCATGCGATGCCATCCCCATCCCTCAGAAGGCACCACGGAGGCCGAGTAGCAGACCAGAGTACTGGACTTAGCGTCAGGCACAATTCAGGATGAGCAGAGCCGGAACGTTCCCGGCACCTGGCTTTATGGCACTTATAGCCCAGTGGACTCACAAGACAATGCACAGCCACACCAACTGTGTGACTTTGGGAGGCGGCCTGTGCTTGGAGCTCCTCCTCCTCATCCCTGGGCTTGCAAATGAGAATGTTCACTGCACCTTTGAGTTACCACAGGGAGTTTAAAATTGACAAACAAAACTCTACCCCAAGTTACCTGCCTCCAGCCTTCTCTCACTGTCTTTATCCCACTATTTCTGTCTCTGTCTGTGTGACCATTTCTCTGCCTCCCCTACCCTCCCTGGCCATCACCGCTGACTCTCCTGGGCCCATCACTGCTCCCCACTCTCTAAACCTCAGTCAAGGCACCCCTCCCTGAACCCCCAGGTCAAGCTGGGCCCTTCCACTTTGCATCTTTGTGGGTGCCCATCTTGGCTGGCACCTGCCTTAACCATCAGGCAATGAGCAGTATGAAGGCTGCAGAGGCTCTGTTCATTTCTACAAAAGATTTCCGAAGGCAGATTAGAAAGGGAGGCAGACAACATATATAAAAATAATGCACAGTCACTCCCAATAAATGCTTATATTTTTTGTATTCCAAACAGAATCTAAAATCCTACAGGTTTTAAAATTCAGCCTCTTAGGGTGAGTCTCATGTCACTGAAAACCATTTCTCGGTGTCTTGCTGGCCAGATCCTGTCACAAGCCTCTGTTTTGGGATGCTCAGAACAGCCCCTGCATAACTGGCCTTAAGGTTCCTGACTCCCAATAGAAAGCTGCACCCTTCCTTACCACGTTCTGCTGGCAGCAGATACATGGGGACTGAGATCCCTGCAAGGCGTCTCATTACTATCAACCTTAAGCACACCTCCCTGCCTTTTCTAAACTAGCTTTTGCAATTTAAAAAACACCAAAATGATATATCTTAATAAATTACATAATTCTTATCTGTGGGTAGCTTTGTCTTCTCCATTTTGTTTTGTTTTGCCCCATTTTTAGCTCTCGTATCCCTTTCAGGCAAATTTCCCAATGAATCAGAATGACACCATTACTCACAACACACCACAAAATCCCAGGTACTCAGGCCAAAAGAAGGGGGAGAAAAAAATTCCTCCTCTCTGTGGATCATGTTTCTTCCTTTTCCATGAAGGAAACCTGTAAGTGTTTCAAAAATATCAAGTGCTATGGCTTGCATCTAGATGTCCCTCCAAAACCTCATGTGGTCATCATAGGTGGGGCCTTTTCAGAGGTGACTGCATCTAGGGTATGTGATTGATTCATGATGCAATGCTGGAATTAAGGATGTGTGATTACTAAATCAGTCCACTGATTTGGCATTCCTCTAATCCCAGTAGCCTAGACAAACTATAAAAGGGGCAGAAAAAAAAAACTGCTAAGGTCCCTTGCTTGCCTGCTTTTGCTGTCTTCCACCTGCCATGAACTGTTTCTCCTCTCCAATGCCCTGCTGCCAAGCAACCCTGCCTTGTTTCCAGTCTATTATAGACTGAAACCTCTAAAAATGTGAGTTGAACAAATCTTTCCTCCGTTAATTTGTGGCTATTGGGTATTTGGTTTCAGCAGTGAGAAAAGTAACTAAGACATCAAGTATTCAAAATCAACCAAAAACCTAAATTGGCCTTTCCTCTTTCCTCTTTTCTCTTTCTTTTTTCTTGTTCTGGGCCCCTCAGCTACATTTCCCCCTTCTAAACTACAGAAAAGTTAAATACCAAGTCACTTAATGAGCTCCTCCACTGAATTAATTCGAGAGACTTACCGGTTTTTATGGGGGCAAAAATTTTGGGCTCCATAACTTCCCACCACATTAAAGAATGTTGGGGTTGGAAAGCTTTTGTGTGCACCAGCTCCACCCCAGCAGGGCAGAGGGCGGGACAAAGGGGAGAAAGAGACTGCTGTTCCTCAGCCTCCTTAGCAACCACCAGCAGGCTGGGACTCCATCCCAGGGCTCCATCTCCAGCACGGCCAGGCCATGTTCTGCCCCTGCTTCTTATGTGTCTGGGCCTGTCCCACACCTCTTACGAAAATAGTAAAAGAAGCAAGTCTAAGCTGTAACAAATCAATTTCAGATTATCTTTTCTCTCAATATTGGTAATGTCAGATTATTTCGTCTTCTGATGCAATACAATTGGCATCATGGGACCATTATTTAGTTCACTCTGACATTTTCACACCTAAAACCTTGAACAAAACTTAATGATCATGAACAAAATCCCAAGGAAGGCCAAAAGTGTTTGGTTTTTAATTTAAAAAAAGAGATGGAGACATTTCATCTTGGGGAGAGGTCACCTCACCTGGGCTGCCAAGCACCTCCTTGCCAGAGGGGTGGGTTCCAGCAAAAGTGACAGCTCATTCTCTGCACCGCTGTCCTGGGGTCCTCCTGCTCCCCTACCAATGGAGCCTCAGCCCAGCCACAGCTTTCTGAGACCATACAGCGCACCTGGGTGACTCTAAGACAGTGCTAATGAACTCTGTAGGCTCTGCTTCCTCCTTCGGTGTCCCATCAGTCCCCGTCCCACTAGGGTCTGACCCACCCTCAAAGGATTTTGCAGCTGGAGCGGGGGAATAGCTGCATAATCCACAGTAACTGGCTAGACTTCTAAGAGCATCACTGGGCCTATAGCCCCAGACCTAGGTGACAATTGCACCCCCAAACTCACATCTCACACACCCATGAGGACACAACCAATGTCAGGGCATCTGCAAGCAGCATACTTCAAAAAACTCTTAAAATTACCTTCGGGGATCACAAGGAGATTAGAAACATTTCAGAGGTAGCACAAAGCTTTTAGATATTTATCTTCATTGGTTGGATATTTTCTGGCCAGTAATTTACATGTAAATTATTCACTGAAATTGCAGGCATGTTTCAGACTTATTCAGACCAATTGGCTCAGTAATCAGTGCTATTCCTTGAAAAGGTAAACAAAGAGGGCTCACTTTTGTCCTAGTTCCTAAGGTCTGCAATCCAGGTGAGCAGGGAGGCTTCCGGAACAGAAGTTCAGAGCCAGATGGAGGTACGTGAGAGACCACCTCGTTTAAAGCCCTCATTTCCCAGAGAAGAAGCAGAGTGTAAGTCACATGAACAGAGCAACTGGAGAGTTTTATATGTTGGGCAATTAAGCTTATAACTCAAAATCTACAGCATCAAGTACTTTGGGAAAGAAAGTTAGGAATTGAAGTTAATATCATTTCCACACCCCCCCCCCAGTAGAGTTGGGTTTTCAAATTTCATTAAAGGTTATGTCTCAGCATATAAAGTGACGATGATGCATTGAGGCAATTATCATGGTACTTAATGTCAAAACTCCCAGAAACTTTGCCTCAATTAGCAAAATAACTGAAGCAAAAAATAAGCATATGGGTAATTTCAGAAAGAGCCATTTCAAATTCTCACCTTCTCCAGAGGTCATAGGCGGAGGCAGGCTATGTTGAAACCCAGTTTCCATATTAGAGTAGTTGTATATATTGAGTACTTGGAGCAAAGTGGTGGTTACAAGGACATGGGCCATCTGGACACCTGGACCTCTTGGCATGAAGCCCACCTCAGTTCTTCATCTTACACATGGGGATGACAATGATAAGATCAGTACATTGGACCAGAGAGAACTGAGATGCCCCATGGAAAGGGTTGAGCAAGGAGCCTGGCACCCTATAATTGTCAGAATAGTTGGTAGCTGCTTTTATTATGATAATCACTGCTGTCATCGTTATTTTACACCATCTGCTCTTTGGTTTAAATCTAGTGATATGCAGTCTATGTCTCTGATCTGACCTGGTCTGTGTCATTCTGAGCTCTTCTAGAAGCCTGGCTCTCTGAAATGCATCAGCAATGAATTACTTCACTGTCTGTTGCAATAGCTGATCTTTCATATTCTAATCCAGAAAAAGAAGATCAAAACACATGCATTTTAATGTATTCTAAGTCAGTTGTGAAAAGCATCACTATGTTCTCATAAAAAATTCTTTCATCACCTGCTTTAATAGCCCTGTTCTCATAGACAAGGGGAAAAAATAAAAGGGAGACTTTGTCTTGGGAATAACTGCAAAACATTTTATTTTAATAAGAAACACCAGTTCAAGCAATAAAAACACAATCTTTTTTTATTTCAGAATGTTTGGTCTTATGGTATTTTGAACCCAGCAGCGCACAAAGGAAGTATAAAGGAAGATAATCCATGCCAGGAGGGAATTGTTGGAACACGCCTGAGCACATCTCTCTGGATTGTTTGTGGCAGGCACCAGTGGGACAGGACCAGGCAGGGTGAATGCTTGACTGCTCAGCCATGAGGCCAGCTCCTTGTCACTGCAAAGACACCCATGAGGATCAGCATCACTCCCTAAGGGCCCTTCCCAAGGAACTGGTGAGCCTATGCTTTGGGATTCACTAGGCCAAAGTGCAAACTCCCACAAATCAACATCTCATTGAGTTCCCACATCCTGTAATGGTCCTGAATATAGAGAAAGTTGAGGTTCGACTGAATTCTACAGGTTCAGTAGTACAAATGGCCAGAAAATGCAAGAGTTTAGTAACATTCATGTTAGTCCTTGATGTTTCCAGGGCTTCCTTCCTCACTGGCAGGACAACATGGATGATGGTGGGCAGAGGCACGTGACACTGCACCACTGCAGACACCATCAGGGCCGGGCCCAGGGACTTGGGAAAGGGGAGTCCAGGGTCTTTGGCAAGTTACAAGTGTCCCTACCCCATGCTATGATGTCAACATCAAGGTCACTGAGCATCAAAGGATGATACAGAAAGAGAAACATGAGCAAGCACAGCAGTATGTAGGGCCTGTGGACTGGGGAAAGCTAATCAGGCTGGGGAATCCAAGTTTAGGTTTCCACGTTGCAGAAATTTGAGGTTGCAAAAATTTGAGGAGAGGCAGAGCAGAGGATCCCCATATCAAGACCAGTGCTCCTCAAGCTCTGGCTGAGGAACATGTGGACACAGAGGCCAGCCTGAGGCCTGGCCTCCACAGATAGCCAGGCTGACTCTGCCAGAGCAGATTCTGATCCTTCCAAGAAGAGACCCAGCTTTCTCTCACTGCCCAACTTCAATATTTCCTGTTCCCAACCAGGACTGCATGCTTAGGTTGCTTTAAATATGACCTATTAAGAAGGGTGAAGAAGTCACCTGGAATGGGTGTCTCCCTGGGTCTAAGATCCAGCTGTGTCCCTTTTTAGCTACAGGACATTTGACAAGGGGTCACACCTGCTTCCCAAAGGTACATGAAAATAATGAGGTGGGGCAGCATGCTTCAGGAGTAAGTGATACAGGACAGTTGAATAGTTGAGTAAGTACTTTGTAGAGAAAAGCACTACACAAATGCAAACATCTCTCTTTGCAATAAGCAAGAGTCACAGCGTGTCCAAGAAAACAATTTCTGGAAGAAAGAGAAAAATTTGCATTAGGGGTTTCAGAATAAAGCACAGTGCATATCTGAGGTTCCTAACAGTCCCAGGTCTCTGCCCTTGGAAATTTCTCACAAGAAAAACGCAGGTGATCACCTGTTAGAGGTCATTCGCCCCACCTCTGAAGGTCACATATGACCCTCAGATTAAGATGGCAGGCTCCACATTGTGAGTTCAAGGCCAGCTTGGGCTACAACTTGAGCACAAGGCCAGCCTGAGCTACACAGGGCAACCCTGTCTCAAAAAACTAGGGCCAGGAGTTTGGCTCAGTGGCTTAAGTGCCTGTCTGGCAGGTGCGAGGTTGTGAGTTCGATCCCCAGTGCTGAAAAAAAAAAAAAAAAAAAAAAGGATGGCAGGCTGCAAGTAAATCTATTCCACAGGCCGATGGAGAAGCATTCAGAATTCAATGAACACAACAGATATCATGTCAGGTGGACTAAGTGTTCAATGCCAGAATCTGCTGACATGCCAGCATGCTGGCATGCAAGTCCCTGCCTGCTACAGCCTCCTCCTGACACCTTCAGGGAGACCCCCACTACTCTTCGAGAAACAAAAGGTAAATTCATAAGGCAGAAATGAAACCCCATCCACTTTCAGGGGCTATTTCTCTGTTGTTTAGTATTCAGAGTTGCTCTCTAGCCCACCGGAGTCGAAAATTAGATTAAATTAAATCTGAATTTAAAAGCAGAGTCCTCACTCTGACTGGTGCCAGTGGTATACTCAGGGAACACAAACTCGTGTACCCCCTTCTTGGCTTGGAGCAGTGGGAAGATACTCATTCTTAAAGATGCCACATGGGGTAAGTGGCAGGAAAGGTGGGGGCCAGGACATTCCCTCTTGGTACAAAGCAACCAATAGGCAGGACTGCGACAGGCTAGCCAGAGTCCAGGAGACCTGTCAGCAACCAGTGGAGGCCACTCACAAGGCCCTCAGGTAGTCAGAACCAAATCCTTCTCCCAGGGGAGCAAAATAATGGAAAGAGGGCTCCCTTCACCCCTCCAATTCCCAGCTCAACTTTCAGCATCAAAGGAAAAATCCTCATAGCAATGCTGCCCAACAGAAACAGAATGTGAACCACACACTTAGGTTCAACATTCCACAAGTTAATTTTCATATTTTATCCATTCCAGTCTATCCAAAATATTATCATTTCAACCTGGATTTAATACAAAAGTTATTAATGAACAGAATTAATAAAAGTCTCTAGTCATAAGTCATACTGTTTTCCAAGAAAATTGCTTTTTGTTTTTTTATTTTATTTTATTTTATTTTTTGCATTTATGAACATCTCAGTTTAGATCCTAACTTTTCACCAAAAGTACCTGTTCTGTATTTAAAGTTCGAAAAACGTACAGGTACACTAGGAGAGTTACATGCCCAAGTTGCTCCAGACATCCTTAAGTCTTTCAGTGACTTAACTGAAAATCTGTTTTTAAATGTAGATTAGTTAAAGTAAAACAAAACATAAAATTTCATTTCTTTGTACTAGTCACATTTCAAGTGCTCTTGCACCACTTGGGTCTGGTGTCGTCCTGGGGGATAGCACAGGTAGGGAGGGGGCAGGTACGCAGCATCTCCAGAGACCCTGCTGCTCCAGGCTGCTGGGGACAGAGAGTCCCTGAAGGGTGAAATCTGTTCCTGTCTCCTCACTCCACTCCCTGCCAACCTCTGAACAGAGGCCCTGGGAAGTCAGCTTCCTAAAATGGATGTAAGCTTCGCCTCGGGCACTCGTCCAGATCTGCTGCACCTTCCCAGGCAGGGGCAGGGCAGGTAACAATAATCCCAGGTGGAACAGTGCGGAGTGCTTCTCATTCAATTTCCAGTCTATATGGGGTGACCTGTACACCTATGCTCAGCTTGTGGACATGAAGAATACTCAGTATTCCAGCCTCCTCTTTTCAGTCACACAGGGCAGTCTGAGGGCAGGAAAAGTTCATCCTAGGATGGGGGAAAGGCATGAGTTGCTCAAAAGAACAGAAGGTACAGAATGGGTTGGTTCTGACACAGGACTGATCTGCAAATAAACACCGGTTTCCATGTGACCGTGGAGTGTTGGAATCCTTCTGGGGCACCATGGGAACTTCTCTCTACTCACTCTCCAGTTCATGAATGCAGTGATTATCCCTGAGTTCTTTTCTTTTGAAGAAATTGGACACGGAACAAAGGGAAGTCCGTCTCACCTTCCGTTTTTCCAGGCTCTTAGTTTACGTTTCAGGAGAGTCTCCCACTGCTGGTGGGGACTGTAACACTTGGATGACCCCCAGGTCAGCCATCTACTCTTGGGCATGTGCCCATCAGAAACACATCCTACACTCATCAAAAGATAAAAGCTGGAACAAACCCTGGGTCTATTTGTAAAGCTCCAACCTGGAAATCACATGATACATACACCAAGTAGAATGGGTAAATGTAATCTAGTTATGAAAATGACTAAGCAACACCAGGGAAGAATCTCACAAATGTAGTGTTCAACAAAAGAAATCAGACACAAAGGAGATCATAATCACACAGTTCCATTTACAAAAAATCCAAAAACAAGCCAGAAAAATCTAGGCAATGAGGGTCAGGACAGAGGTTTCCCTTAGACAGGGGTGGAGAGGTGGTTAAAGACCTGCACTGGGCCTGGGGCTTCTTGAGTGCTATCTATACACCTGACCTAGGTGCTGGTTGCACAGATTAACTCTGAAAATCCATCAAAAGTACACTCATGATAGTGGCTCTTTATGTATGTTATACTCTAATTTTAAAATAGTTTTTAAAAAAACTAAGAAAGTTAGATGTGTGCCATTAAGTTTCTGTCTTGTAAAGAACTAAGGGAGAGATGAAGAGTCTATGGCCAACTTTACACTAGAAAATGAACCAACATGGTCAACCATAGTCAGTGGATCATCTGGCCCTTGCACTTTGGCCCTGAAAATGAGGGTTCTCCCATCAAGACAATGCCCATTTCCTATTGGGAGCACCAAACCAAAGCTTCTTCTGTCCCCACACTTGGAAAGAGTTAACAAAGCTCATAACTACACAAAGTTCATTTTGAGATCCACCTTGCCAATGTCAGAAAGCTAATGACCTCTACTTGCTAGATCTGATGGGTTTCCAGGATCTTAAATCACGCCTGTGGGTGAATTCCAGGTGGATTTCTTAGCAGCCACCTGCAAGCTAGGCACACAAGAGCAGGGAAGAGATCCAAGATGGGGCTTTAAAAGAGATGTCACCCATACGTTTTTTCCCCTCTTTCCACAGAAGGCTTCCTTGGGGTAGAAGTGTGTGTGTGCAGGCCACAAGCCCAAACACATCCTGTTCCATGCTCAGAGAAGGTGACTTGAAATTTCGTCCCAGGGTCCTCCTGTCACTCTACAGAGCTGGTGTCCCTGGGACAGGGAAGAACTCCAATCCTTACACTTTTGCCATAAAAAGTTCCCATCCTGCACATTGCTTCCAGAGAATCTCTCAAATCTCTCCATAGAGAAAGAAAATAAATAAATCTCTGGATCCTTAAATGCCACCTGAGGAAGCCAAGCTCCCCTCAGGGCGCTAAACAATGTTCATCACTTGGACTCCAGGGGCAAAATACGAGGGGCAGGCAGCGAATGGGTGTGTGGATACAGTTCTGTGGGGAAGTCGGCCAGCTGTGGAAATCAATCCAGTCTCCAGGAACAAGGATTCTGGCACATTTTGAACCCTAACTGAGGAGCCACAGGTCCAGGTGCCTTACTGGGATTTGGGTAACCTGCACCCTGATGTTCCCATGAATAACATCTTACACATCTGCAGGCTGTGCCTGTCAAGAAGGCCTTCCAGGCCCTCCTCTCCTGCCCTCTGGAGTTAGAGCTTCCTTGCTTCACCCCCTCCTGGCTTTCTCCATCATAGCCTGGAGCTCCAGTGCCACCCTGCATGGTTCACCGCACCTTGCACACTGTGTAGCACCCCATCCCGCACCTCACCTTTTTGCCACTGGTTACAACTAAAGACAAATGATCACTAGACTACGTGTTGACACTTAGTTTACCCCCTACACTCTGAGCTCCATAAGGGCAGTGGTTGGGCAAATCACAGACTCCTGCCTCCCACAGGCAGTGCCTCTGTAGTTTAGGGTTCACAGTGAGGATACCACAGCATTCCCAACACCTGGTTATCCATAAAGTTATTCTCTCTCTCTCTCTCTCTCTCTCTCTCTCTCTCTCTCTCTCTCTCTCTCTCTCTCATCTCCTGTTGCACAAGAAGAACTGAGCACAGCCACTGCGACAAGTCCTGCAATCAAACATCAGCCCAGGAGCTGCTAGCTGGGTAGACCTGGGAAAGTTACCTAACCTCTCTGAGCCTCTAGAAACAGGCGTCATGCTGTCTTTAGAATGATGACAGCATATCTTTCTTCTACTTTTATAGTTTCTTCCACTTGAGGTCATTGTCCAAGAATATCCACTCACAGCCCCTAACAGGAATCTCATACCTGAACCATGTGTGCATCACAAGGCCCCACTGGGTGAAGGGGTACGGTGCGTAGACACCACAGATGGGATCACCGCCCCTGTGGAGTCGATGGTGTTTTGCAGAGAGATAGTTTGGACACATTCATCTTTTCCTGTTTCTCTGGTTCTCTTTCTTCTTTTTTCTATTTATGTACAAAGATTTCCTTCATGGTTTTAAACCAACTATTCGAGATGTGTAAGCCAGCATATTGTTCCCGGGAACATCAGGGTGCAGTTTACCCAAACCCCAGTGAGGCACCTGGACTTGTGATTCTTTTGTTAAGGTTCAGAATGCGCCAGAACCCTTGTTTCTGAAGACTGAGTTGATTTCCACAGCTGGCCAACTATTTAAGATATCTTAGACTTTCACATCAGGACATAAAAGTATCCTTTTGAAAACAAAAACAATGAGTGTAGATGTTTAAACAAGGAAAGTAAATAAAATGAGCTTTCGCTTGAACATGCAGGTGTTCTATTTGTTATTTGACTGAGTAAGTTAAGTACTGGCTGAGTCTTCCCATGATTGAGAGGATCCAATTCCAAACAACCCAGGTACAACTTCCCTTCACAGGTCCCCAGAAGAGTGGACTTCCTGCCCTGCTTTCTCTCCACAGCCAAAAAGCAAAACAGACAGTTTCTGTCTTTCTTGCTCCCAGCCCGCTTAGACTCATCAGCTTGTGACAATATAAGGAGAGTACAGCATCCTGGCTTGCTCTGAGCTCACCCGTCTAGTGGCCTCTGTACAAACCAGGGCAAAAGGAGGACATCCAAGCAAGGATACATTTCTCTACCCCCATTCTGCTCTACCTATTTGCTCTGAGCACAGCACTAACCTCCCACACTGCTCCCCAGTATAAAGGTAACTTTAATCCTCATTCAAGATCCCAGTTCCTATTTAAATCCTGAAAAGTCTGGGCTCTCCTTGGCTGGGAGCCTGCTCTTTGGCAGCCAGCCCTGGATGCTACTCTTACCTTCTCCTGGCTTTAGAGAGGGAAAGGGCACCCACTGGGCTCAGACAAGTCTGGACTCAACATGCTGGAGGAGAACAAAGATTCAACACAAAAGAGCATGGGCTCCTTCCAACTCCATAGCCATTTGCTCCAGGGGAGGGATGCCTCTACCCTGGATGTGGTTTCCTCTCCAAGATGTGCTGTGCCCCCACACTAACTTTGCGAGTTGGCACTCTTTGTGATTCAGAAGTGACAAGGGTGACCTGCAGTGGGTCCTGAAATCATATGCTCTCTCCAACGGCTTTCCATTCAGTTAAGAAGAGCAGAGCTCAAGCAGAAAAGAGCAGAAAAAAACAAGAGGAGATGAGCTTCCCTTCTAGGACCAAGATACAGAGCCACCGTAACCATTCACTGCCCTAGATGATTGCTGTTTGTCAGCCCTTTCTATTTTGCAGTGACAAATCACCAGAACTTGACAAACACACACACACACACACACACACACACACACACAGAGAGAAAAGGTTTTATGTTCAAGTTTTCTCCTCAAAGCAGTCAAGACAGTGGATTTCATTAGCAAATTTAGTTCTTGTTCTGGTCCTTTCTGAACACCCCAAAGGTAGACTCAGATTCCTGATGCATGGAACCTGAGAAAGACACATGAAATTCCAGTGACAGAAGCAGAGAACTGCTCACTGATTCTGTTCCACAAACATCTCCTATGTTTGTACTCAGTCAGGTGCCCTGCCAGACTCCTACGACCAAGGTAGGCAGCTGCAGCCCCTGCCCTTGAAGCATTTACAGTCTACTCCCCTAGTTGCTCTAAATCAACTCTTTCCAGGTCCAGTATCATAAAAGGTTCCAGAGCCAGTTTCATGAGTCACACTGTACCCTCTGCCCTCAGACCCTGTCCACACTTGGTTCACTGCTCTGCTGTCCCCCTTCTAAAATTCTTAACAATTTCTTAAGAAGAGACTCACATTATTATGTTGCATTGGGCCCTGCAAGTTATATGGATGATCTTGGCACTGCCTGTAAGAGTTAATCAGGATAAGAATGAGAGAACACATCCAGGAAACCCTTCTTATTCTTGGTATATGTTACAACTGAAGAACAAATACTCAGGAAATGGCATTATGCTTTTGGTTTCAGCTCATCACTGGTGTAGGCAGGGACCTTTCTAAGAATGGTTCAGAATGAACATCACAATCTCTACCAGGAGGAGGTTAGCAAAAGCCAATTCCATGAGCCTGTTTATCATCATAACTCTGATCTCTAACAGTATCCCCTCTAATGCAGCTCTGCCTGATGATTTAAGAAACATTGGTCCCTTTAATTTATCACACTAATGTGATTACACATTCATCCCCAGAGTCTAGGCCATATCACAGGCACTCAAGCAAGGCCATTGGTGAAATTTATGAGCTGAGACTTAACCCACATTCAGGCCCTATAAATGTGAAAATCTTTACCTTAGTTAAGTGATGTGCTCAGCCCAAAACCTGAAGAAAAATTAAGCCATTCAGTTCAGTGCCTTGCTCTGTTAGTTTTTATAACTTACCCCAAGCCTGCACAGTTTAAAGACCCTTTACAAACAAGTTTCATCATGACCTTCCTTGGTGCAAAATGCAAAATCAATTAGGTACATGCAGATAAAGCCCTCATATCCCATTCTCGTGGCCTTCTCACAATTAAGGCTGCCCATGCGGTCAGGCAGGAGAACCAGACGTACATACCCACACACACAAACACACACATGCACACACACACTCCTCTGGCTAGGACAGAAGTCCTCTCCAATCTTAAAAGCACTTACAAGAGAGGGGCAGGGTAGAAATTTTGAGTGCCTCTTTTGAGTGTTTTAGCATTTCAGTTCCCCACTCTACCAGTAGAAGCGTCACAATGAAAGCTATCTTCTCTGACATGGAAGGACAGGGACAGGTCTCCTCCAATAAGCCCCTGGCAGGTGAGACAAGAGCACTCAGAGAAGTCAAGCGAGCAGCCCTGAAGCTAGAGCAGTCGGTGAGAACCCCAGCCAGAAGTGTGTGAGGGACAAATGGAACAGAGAAGGAAGCCCTACAGCGTAAGACCAAGCAGTTTGTGACTTCAGACTGCCTGGATTTAAGCCCTGACTACAACTGAGCTGTAAGAACCTGGGCTGGGTGAACACTTCTGAACTCAGTTTTTGCTTTTATAAAATGGGAGTGTTAATGGTATCCACCTCAAAGGTGGCTGAGAGTATTAAATGAAACTAAGCAGATAAAGCCTTGATCACACTAACTACTCAATCCATGTCAGTCACTGTGATCAGAGCTCAGATTCCCCAGTTCTCTGTCCTATGTTCTATTATCTCACACTGCTCTCTAGGTTTCCTTGTCTCAGAGAATCTCTCAGATCTGGGGAGAACGTTCTGTGTGTGTGTGTGTGTGTGTGTGTGTACTCGGGATGATTCATGAAGCACCACACAAGTCCCAGAACACGTTAAATGTGTACCACGTGGGTCTACCAAGTATTTGTTGACCCAGTGGGAATTAATTTTAATTGACTGCCAGTTGGAAAGGATTCAAAAATAATCTAAAAGATAAACAACAACGTTGAAATTTATGAAACTCTAAATGCTTCCAAAGTGCTGTGGATTCCTAGATTTAATAAAATTAGAAGGCAGCAGAATATGATCAGCAGCTAGGCTAATGGTAATGTACCAGTATCCATTTCCTGGTCTTGATGCCTTAGGGTTACGTGAAACATTATCATTGTGATTATCACTGTGGGAAGCTGAGCAAAGTCAAAACTCTGAGCTAGTTTTGCAACTTCCTTTTTTTTTTTTTTCCCCTGTAGTGAGGATTGAATCCAGGGCCTATGCTCTGAACTACAACCCTAGGCACCTGCCTTGTTTCAGATACAGTCTCATTAACTCACTAAGTTGCCCAAGCTAGTCTCAAACTTGCAATCCACCTGCCTCAGTTTCCCAGAGTGCTGGGACTACAGGAGAATGCTATCATGCCCAGCTAAGTTTTGCAATTTCTTGTGTCTGAAAGTATTTCAAAATAAAAACTTAAGATATAATTATCAGGCAGCATTCAGGAGTGCCAAAAGATTAACAAGACTCCCAGCAAATTTGTAGCACGTCAGCACAGTCTCCGGGAAGTGGTATGACCTCAGGAAACTTGGGACAAGATGCTGAGTGAATATCTGAATGATTCTGGAACAAACTATGCAGGAAAAAGTTATTTCCTATTATCTCTCCATTTACTAAAACACAGGAAAACTGTGCGTCTTGTTCATAGCTTAAAAATTAATCATAAATAACATAAAACAGAACTGTATATTACTACTGCAACTACTGATAAACATTTATTGGAAAAACTTCCTCAAGAATCTCTACAGAAGACCAGAGAGACATTTTGTGCATGAAAATATGATGAGAATAACCTGTTGAGTATCTGCTGTGCACCAAGTTAACTGGTTGGTGCCTTGGATGTGGTTTCCATGCTGGAAAGACTGGTATCACTGTAACATGCCATTAACATTGATCCACTACATGTTGTCCAGGGAAGTCTCAATGTCTGTCTAGAGCATCCTGATAGAATGCCTAGGAGACCAAGTACTGTCCCATGGAGAACACTGTTCCCCTGGCAATGGCAAAGTCTGGGGCAGGAAGGCAGACTGGGAGTTCACAATGGTAGGACCCTCAAGGAGCTGGGTGCCTGCTGACAACTGGAAACATCTTCAATCAGCTATGGGAGGGAGCAAGAATTCTGAGAAGGTTCCAGGCAAGTTAAATCCTGAGGGCGGGCAGGACAGTAGAAGGATGCTCCAGGGAGGGGCTAGACCAGTGTAGGAATCATCTGTCAACCCTCTCCAAATGATTCCTTCTCTTGGAACCAGGGAATTGTGGCAAAGCTCAAGTTAACAGCCTGCATTCACCTTTGGGATTTCACAATGTATACCAGTCTTGCCTTTGTAAGGGTACTTTGAACTCCCCAGCCCAAGACCTGCTCCCCAAGCATAAAAATAGCTTCTCCTCAGAAGCCAAATCTTCAAAAGACAACAAAGGTGCTGAGGGTTTTCTTTGTTTCTTGCTCTTTGTGTCTTCTGATACCACAGCAGCTGCTGGCCAGCCAGATTCAAGCAGGAGTTCTTCATCCAGAAGTAGGGGGTGAGAAGGTGAAATTGCAAATGACAACTTGGAGGATGTAGAACAAAAGAGAACCAACCCACCTGTGCCATAAACTAAGATTCTCTCTCCCACGCAGAGTTAAACCTTATCCCATCAACTGGCTCCTCCCTGGGGCATTGGCTGCTCCTCTGTCCACGTCTGAAGCAGCAACACCTTCTTGTGGCTCAAGGATCAGCTGAGACAACACCTCCTTGGTAAGGCTGTCCCCATCATCAGGTCCATCAAGCCCTCTCTCACATGGGTACTTAGGACTCTCTGTCCTTCATTAGCTGTGATGTGGCCACTATCTGTCTCTCTCCAGAGAACAGATGCTGTGATTACTGGGACTGTGTTCTTCTAGTTCTTGGAGCAACACGGGGCACAGCAGGTCCCCAGTAAAGAATTCTTTACTCTGGGCAGGGCATGCAAGCCCAAGTCAGCAAAGTTAGAGAAATTAGAAGGTCAGGCTCCCAACTGTCCTTCATGAAGAAAGCTGAAGGACCAGGCAAGTTACTTAAATCTTAGTTTCCCCAGTCATTATAAAGGGAAGTGAAGGGGGTGGGGAACAAAACAAATGATCTGAAAGACCTCACCATCCTTACTGTATGGGTCAGGGTCTCAATTACCAAGACACTTCTGCCCACTCTTGCTTACCTTCCTTTCACCCATCTGTCTGTCCATCCACCCACCCAGCCCCTCTTTCCCATAGCCTAGGCTCTGGGGATACAACTTTCAAGACACACTCCCTGTTCCAAAGGAACCAAGAACCTTCTAGCAGCAGAGACAGAAAAGAGGCAATTCTGCACTGCCCAGGTAACTGTCAAAGGACATGTCTGTACCTCTGGCCTAGCCACTGAGGGGAGGTGAGTGAGGGCTGTTCACAGAGAAAAGAAAAGCAAATCCGAAATCCCATACTCATCCCAGAGTGGAAAACAATGTGTTAGTTTCATCCAGGAAATCTGGATGTGAAACCTGAAGAGTGTCACAGTAAGAGTCTCAACACAGATCAAGGACACATGAGGCTTGTTCCCAAGATCACTGGGCTGGTCACCTTCCCCTCATCGTTGTCATGGAAGAGCCGGAAATACTTCTCAGTGAAAGGAATAATCACTACTAAATTCCGGAAGAGTTTCTAAAGAGTTTAACACATGTGGGGCCATTTGTGTGTGCATATGCACGCACACATGCACACACAAGTGTACATACGGAGGCCCAGCATTCACCTCCCAAGACTTGATGCAACAGAATGGATGTAGGAGCAGAGGATGCGCATTTGTCCAAAGGCCCCATGAGGGCTCCAGTGTGGCACCTTTGAGCAGAGCCACTGAGTTCCTGCCAAATTTACTTATCACCATTGTGAAGGTACATTAGGTTGCCAGTGAAAACATGGTATGCATCCATGAGGATCTGTTTTAAGAAACAGTTTTCTAATAATTCAACTTCCTCACTTTCCTCCTCCTTCTCCTCATCTTGGTTCTCTTTGTCTTTCAACTCTTCCTAGGTGACTTTAGCTAGATCCTTGGCATCATCATCTTTCCTTTAGATGTAGTCAGCAGCATCCTTCTGTGCTCTTCCCCCTGCTTTGCCAACTAAGTGATGTACAACTGCTTTTCATCATCACTTACAGTATTCCCACATCTCACCCAGGTTTTTTTTGTTTTTGTTTTTGTTTTTTTTGTTTGTTTGTTTGGTTGGTTTTTTGTTTTGTTTTGTTTTGTTTTGCTACATCTCTAATAGAGATGTCAGCATCTGTTGATTGATTTTGAGACAAGCAGCATTCTGGAACCTAGACAGTGGTCTTCTGGGGGCAGTAGGATCCGTCTTGCCCCCTTGAGCTGGTTCATAATCCCTATCTTGAGCACAGCATTTATCGTTTGATTTCATTATCTGTCTTTGCCATTTCATCAAATTTAAACTTCTCTTTCTCAGATACTGTCTTCCATCTCTCAGAGCACTTCTTGGAAAACTGTCTAAAAATGACAGGGACCTCTAGGCTTTTCTTCTAGGTTTTTCTCTGCACATCCGCACATTCAAGGAGGCAAAGAAATATCTTGCTTTCTGGTTTCTTGGAATCAGCTTCAGCCATCCCTATTGACTTGTTCTGCAGTGTGGGCAGCCCAAGTGCGACACGGAGCTCTGTATTCCCATGAATATAGCTCTCCCAGGAGAGCTGCTCTATGAGGCTCTCACTGAAGAACTTCCTAAGCAGAGAGAACATTCCAACCACAAACACGCATAGCTACCTCAAGGGGCTCAAGCGGGTCTTGGAAACAAAGTCCTTGAAAGGACACAGCCAAGTCCTGAGGACTGGACTCTCAGGCCATGCAAAATCCCTGAACCCCTAGAGGTCTCCAATTCGGCCCCTGCATAACTCTTTCGGCATTTTAGCCAGCACAATCCTTTAAAAAACAACTTTATAATGTATCCTGGAGTCACAATCATAGCCTCATGTTTATGGGCTTGGCCAGATCAGATAAAATTTCATTCTCTGAATTGGTTCCTAATTTAATTACCCCCCAGATAAGCAGTTGGCTTCCCATGGCTGCAGGGGGAAAGGAACTAGGAAGGTACTGGCGCCACAAGTTGCAGTTCTTGCTTTGCAGCAGGTAGGGACGATCTGTTCTCCAGTCTTTGATAGGTCAGAGAGGGTTAGACTAATGGGCTGGGGCAGGCAGCCACCATCTGTCCACCCAACCCTGACCTATTGCACCTGGTCAGTCAAGAAGGCATCCGAGAGTTTATGCGAACATTCAGAGCAACTAAATTGTGGCTCCAAACACCTGGATTCAATCTGGCTCAGTGTGTGGACTCTCTAGGCCTCAGTTTTCCCTTCAATAAAAGGGTTCTGAACTATGGTCACTGGAGACCTTTCCAACTCTAAAATTTAGACTATTCAGTATTTTAGCCAAGATCACAGCAAGGGGAGGATAAAGACCTCATCTGAAAACCAAGATTTCTCTAGGACCAGGGGAAAGAAAATAAACAAATAAATAAATTGTATTAGAAGAAAGTAAAAACATTTCAAAAAACATAATCCTAGAGATAGAAACATATTTGCATCGAAAAAAAACCTGTCCACAAATGCTGTTTACGACAGCATTTTTCACAAGAACCAAATATGGAGACAACACAAACGTCTACCAATGCACAAACAGATAAATAAAACTGTGGTATATCCATACCATAGAATATTATTTGGCCATAAAAAGGAATGGCATACACCTGCTGCAACATGGATAAACCATGCTTACCTAGGCAAAGGGAAAGAAGTCAGTCACCAAAGACCACATTTTATATGCTTCCACTCATATGAAAATCCAGAATAAAGGAATTACGGTTGACAGAGGCTAAAGTTAATTTGTAGTTACCTAGGGTTGAGGAATGTACCTGGAGGAATGAGGAGAGAAGGGCGAAGAGTCGAAGGGTGCAGGGTTTCTTTTTGAGATGATATAATGTTCTAAAGTCAGCTGTGACGAAAAACAAATACTGACCAGGTTGCACAGGAAAGGGAACTCTTCTGCACTGTGGCAGGAGTGTAAACCAGTGCAACCACTAGGGATCAGTGTGGAGATTCCTCAGAAACTTAAAAATAGAGATTCCATTTGACAAGTACATATCTTCTGGGTATCTTCCTGAAAGAATTAAAGTCATTGTGTTACAGTGATAGATGTACACTCATGTTTATAGCAGTAGCCAACCCATAATAGCTAAATCTTAGAAGCAGCCTATAAGCCCATCAACGGATGGATAAATAAAGAAAATGTAGGTATATATACACAATGGAGTACTATTAAGAAATAAAAAAAAGATAAATTTGAGTCATTTGTAGGAAAATGGGTGTACCTTGAGACTGTAATGCTGAATGAAACAAGTCAGACACAGAAGATTAAATATTGTATGGTTACTCATAAGAGAAACCCAAAGTATAGATAACTTAGGAGCAAAATAAGAGATAGATGGTAGAAAACAGAGAAATAGATATTACAGAAAAGAGAACTGGGAATAGAGGAAAGAGGATAGAAGGGAAGGGAAAGGGAAGGAAAAGGATCAAAATACAATATGTACAGGTACCAATACTCCCCAGCAAATGTATTTATTATGTACCAGAAACACATACTAATAAAAAAGAGATAAAAAATTGGCTGTGGTGATATAAACTACATATCTGTGAATATACCAAAGAATATTGAATTATGGGAAAATTGTATGACATGAGAATTATATCTCACCAAATCTGCTTTTTAAAAAATAGGTTCGAATGAGTTAAAAAAAATCTATCGTATGATTTTCAAAATACATTAGATGGGTTCATATATATTTTAATATATATTTATATAAATTCTCCAGTTCTGGCAGCTTTTGAGCAAACCAAAGGTGATTTTCAGTGGTCAAGTTTTCCTCCTGCAATCTAAAAAAACTGCTGACTCAAAAATAGGCAGGCCTGCATTCTCCTATTGATTTGTTTTGATTTTAACAGCTGAAAGCAAATGTTTTCTACCACTCAAATGGCAACTGAAGTTTCATGTGCTTTTTAATACACCATTTTATTCTGAGCCAAAATAAAGGGTCCACAGACTTTCAAGTGATGACCAGAGAGCACATGATTCTTTTTCCTCTCTTCTTTTTTTTTTTTTTTTCTTTTGTTTTGGCCTGGAAGACAGTTTGCTGAGGAGATCACGTTTGCCAGCTCCCACTCTCCTCCTCTGTACATCCTCCACATCTAATTTCTCACTGAAACTGCTATCAAGTGGGTATATATAGCTTTGCAGAGTTAGGATGACACAAAATGTCAGGCTGGTATCATTGTCATTAATCGGCCCGTCCTTTCATCCCCTCATTTATTCTCACTGATAACTTCCTTAGGCAAGTTTGGCAGGTCCTGAAAGCAGCTATTTCCTTTGACTTTCAGCATAACACACTTGGATCACTAGTCCAATATGGCCTTGGTTGGGGTCTTTCTGAAACACATTAACTTTATCAAACAATATGACAATAAGGAGGGTCACATCATCATGGATCAGGCTTAAGGTGACCACAAGAAACATAAAGTGTTTCCATAGTTCAACAACACCCAGAACATGTAGGATGATGACCCCCAGTCTCAAGGTCCTGTGAGGCATCTTTCAGGTGATATTTGGTTAAAGGGCCAAATGTAAAGTTCCATGCATGATGATATATGGAGCAGGAGGGGACTTGAACTCAAGGTCAGCCATTCATCTCCCCTTGGGTCACCTTCTCCTTCATTTCTTATTCCCTATGGGGTTTAGCATACTGGAATCCCAGTGAAGGAGAGGCTCCCAAGTGGAAAGATGCCAGACACTCCAATACTCAGGATTCCATGCCCTCGGCAAGATGGAGATGCAGAAGGAAAGTAAGAAGGATCCCCACTCTCAAGGATCTCAGTCCAGAGCTAGCAGAGCTCAGTCGGATGGAGGAGGAGCTGTCCCTGCCCAAGGGAAGGAGCATGGGTTGGTTGGGAAGCAAAGATAACAGATGCCTTGGTTCCAGGCTTGCAGGGAGCCAGAGTTACTGGCCGGAGCCGGGGATCATGGGCCCTAAGAGTCTCTTGCCGGGGCTGGCTCTAGTCTCATGTGCTCTTAATCCTGCAGCGAGAGGGAGGCTGCCAGCTGGAAGGCCAACCTGGACTTGGGGCCTGGCTAGGGACCAGGTTGCTCCCACTTTCAGTAGATCAGTTAACTCCACTTTCCCAGCCTTCTCTATTTGAACATCTGGGCTAAAGCATTGGTTTGGAGTTTGGGGTTTTTTTGGTCTGTTTTTTGTTTTTTGGTCTGTTTTTTGTTTTTTGGTTTTTTTGAGGGATGTGATGTTTTGTTTGCATGGTTGGTTGACTGGGCAGTTTTGAAACAGTCTTCCTGTGTTGCCTAGACTGACCTCAAACTCCTATGTTCAAGAGATCTTTCAGCCTCAGCCTCATCAGTAGCTAAAACTACAAGCTGACACTACCAAGTCCAGCTGAGCCAGAGGGTTGGAAGGAATTCAAGAAATGCCACATAAATATGCCACTTAGTATGCTGATTCTTTCGAACTAAGGCCACATGATGCAGAGGACAGAGGAAAAGGCTCTCTGCGAACCCTCTTAGCTGCCTAGAGGGGATCCTCCAGCAGAAATTCAATGTCATGAACTCCCTCTGTCTGTTACTTCTCTCATCTCTGAGACAAAAAGCTCAAGACCCAAAATTAAAAGAGGAAAGTTTTATTTTGGCTAACATTATATAGAGGTTTCAGTAAAAAGCTAGCTGGTCCCAAGGCAAGGTGGCATGGCAGAAGGGCGCTGCAGAGAAGAAACAGTCCAAGGTGTGGCAAGGCAGGCAGAAGGCAGCCAAACGGCGAAGTAGCGAAGCAGCAGCAACAAGCAACAACTACAGCAGCTCTTTCTGTCCTTTATATTCCATCCAGCCTACCCACCCTTAGGGTGGGTAGCACTCACACCCAGGGAAGACCTACCCGTTATCTACTCCCAGAACTAAACCAAACCAATCAGTGGACTAATTTAGCAACACACACCCTAGATCTCAGCATCACATGCTTAATCCCAGTCTCACACTATAGATTTGGCAACACCAGGAAGCCCCGCTTATGATCACAAGAAGCTTTAGGGGGACATCTAGACACAAGCCATAACACCCTTCCAGGCTCTCATCAGCCAGGTAAGATTAACATGGATCAGAGGAGAGGAGGCTGGAGGACAATTAAAATGTGAAGCTGCCCCCGGGAATCTGACAGAAGAAGACATCCTACTCCTTCACCACTGAGTCTCACAGCGATGAGAACTTCCTCCTTCCTCCACCTACACTCCCACTCCACTCTTCCTCCCCTGTTCTCACCTATGCTGAGCCTGCTGTAAGACGATTTTGATGACCTAAGAGACTATCACAGAACAACTGCTCCCTCACCCTCCTATGACTTGCAGGCCATACTAAGAAACCTCTAGTCTCTCCTCCTTTTCTGGCTCAAGATGGCCTTCAACCATCCCTCCCCTTTTCCAGTCCCCTGTTTTGCAGGACTCCTGTATCAAATGTAGGTTTTCTTCTCATCTGTCCTTTGTTAATTTAGTTTATAACCTAGCCAAAGAAACTAGAAGGGTGGAGGGAAGTTACTTTTCACCCCGCCTCGGTTTGGGTTGCCACAGAGACAGTCTCAGGAATACCCTTCCCCCGTGTGGTGCAGAGAGACCAGCCCAGCTCCACAGCCTTACCACTCACACGGAGAACAGAGGAGGCCAGAGGAGCAAGCAGCACTGGATACATCTGGGCTTTTTCCATAGCAGTTAAAGAGCTGCCCCCTGGGAATCCGACAGAGGAAGACATCACACAGAGGCCCGCCCAGTTCAACACTGGGTCTCATGGCAATGAGAGCTTCCTGCTTCCTCCACCAGGCCACAGAAAGGGCACTGACCCATTCTCCTCTGTATCATCCTAAAGCAAAGCAGCTCTAATGTCATGACACATAAGTCAACCAACAGTTGCCAAGCCCCCACCTGGACGTCCAGGATACAGGACAGAAGAGACAGGCCAGACAATTCCATGGGGTCGAGCCCAGTCTGTCCCCATAGTCCTGAAACTTAACCGACAGAAGAAACTGAAAGAAGTGCACGCTAAGAAACTCTGCCACTCAGCCCAGATTCCTCCTGGGCCACCCCACTTTCCAGGAATCCTGGAGATCCCTTACACATACAAAGCAAACATGGTTTGTTGTGTGTACATTTGGAAGAGTCTTTATATAAATATGTTCACAAATCAGAAGAAAATAATTCTCCATAAACCAATAGTTTCATTTGGGGTTAAGAAGTTATGGCTGCTAAAAATACATGCCACAACATACTATATATTTTAATGGAAATATTTACATTCCAAACAAAAGATTCTGGAACATAAAGACGAGCTATTTATACTAGCTATAAGAAAAGCTAACAGACCCCTGGCTCTTTCCTGGGTTGATGGCGCCTGCTTATATTCCTAAAACACCAACCCAATTTCCACAATATTTTTCCCCAGGACTCACACACACACACACACACACTCACACACAATATGGTCATTTCTTTTTTTAAAATAGCTCCCAAACCTAATACCAGGAAGCCCAAGGTCATTACAATAGGCTCTGGACTCGTTTGAGTTTAGTGGCAAGCACTAACTCTTCTGGGCCAAAACCAAAACCAGGATTTCTTCCTTCCAAGTGAGTCTCCAGGAGAAAATAGTCCTTGGAAGCATCATTCTTAATCAATGTATGAATTCAACAAATGGCAGTCACTCATAATTAGGAGTGTCTGCATGAAAGTGTAACAAACCTGACACACTCTCTCACCATAGAGGGGCACACCAGGCCAGGGGAGCAGACTGATTCCAGGAAACTGAAACACAGACCACATGAGACAGGTTCAAAGTTGAGAACTAGAACACAGTGCAATTGCAGAAGTCAGAGGAGGAAAGTTACACTTGGGCAGTGTTGGGGAGGCACATGGGAGAGACGGCAGTGTGACTAGCAAAGGCTTCCTAAAGGCAATGACACTGGGAGGGCAAGGAGAAAGGAGTAGCAACACAATGGAGGAACAGGACAGGCACATTTAAGAACTGCCCTTCTCTAGGGGGCAGGGAGGCTGAGTGCAGCCAAGTCCAGGCCCAGCTAGCCAGGGAAATTATTTCAAAGACAACCCAGTCTAGCAGACATGCAGACCAGATGTGAGGACAAAGGAAGATGTGACACAAAAGATTCCCAGGCTGACAATCAGCCACTACCTATGCTCCAAGTGAGTTGTTAGAATGAAGCTTTGGGGTCCACAAATAATTGCCATCTCCATTTGGCTAATCACTCCCCATCTGTCCAGAAGTAAGAAAGGGACATGCTTCTTGAATTTAAAGCCAGTTAATTTCCTATAGCAACTGACACCAGAGTTGACACACTATGCACACTCTGGTCATCCCCTCCTATTATATACCTAATAGATGTCATCTATCAACTCTCATCATGTGCTAGGCACTGGATTTAGCACTGTATCTTGACCAAAGGAGGCAGCGCCATACATGAACACTCCAGGAGTCTATACTTAGTGATAGCTACACTGTTCAAAGAGTGTGGAAGGAGGAATTGGATCTGCACAGCTCAGTCGGGCCTGGTCCAATAATGAGTAGCTATTTCCAGTGGAGAAAGGGGGCTGCCAGAGAGAGGCCGCCAGTTCCCAGTTCTGCACAGGACAGGGTGGGTGAGCCTGCCACATTCTGTAACGTCAGGAACAAACGTCACATCTGATCTCTGCCTATCTTCTTCCTCATCTGTCTCTCCATAGGTTCAGAACTCAGTGAAAACAGTGGCTGGATTTGGGGCACTTTCCTGAATCCTGAATTGTACTTTCTAATACTCAAACAATCCAACAAGGTAGAGATTATTGACTTCATTTTACAGAGGAGAAAAACAGAGACACAAGAATAAACCACTTGCCAAGGTCATGGAACAAAGAAGCACGGCAGGGACTTGAGCCTGAACCGGTGTGCAGCCCAGGCTCATCCATGACCTAGACAGCCCCTCCAAACACCCACAGAATCCAACACCCGTATTTTGCTGGACAGAAATGTGAAATGCTGTCTGCTCTAACTTTCATAAGTGACAATGAGCTCACAGTCACTATGAAAGGGCAGACAAACCACCACACCTCTTCAACAGAGCCAAGATTAATAGTGTATCTTACATTTTCTCCAATCTCTCAGGCAGAGATGAAGATTTTGATCTCAGGGCAAAGATATCATAGTTCCAGTTCCATGGGCCAGCTACCTCTATGGACACAGAAAAGCAGGACAGAATTCCATCCTATTTTCTTTCTCAGCAGCTGTATCATTATCTTTTTTACCACAGGAAGCAAAATAGCCCAGCAGGCACATATTTTATTTCAAGATAAAATGTTAAGACATCAAGTTCCATCATACTGTAAGAAAAAATAATTATGCCTAGACTGTATCTAATTATTCACCTATGTTAGGGTATTTTCCAGGCACCTGGGTGACTAGCCTGCCTATTTCAATATTTTCACCACAAAATTCTGGAAAGTGTCCAAGTTTCCATTATAATGACACCCTCTGCTTTTGAGTATCTATCAGCCTTACTTCCTTCAGAAACCTAAAAGGCCTGGACCAGGATGAATCCTAGAAATATAAAATATGTGTCACCCGCCAGGAGACTCCTCCATACCCTCACTCCGGACCCTTTTAAGCTTACAGGCAGGCTCAAGATGTGGCATTCAAAGTTGAGTGACACCAGTACTTCTCCACCTAGAGCTGCCTGGTCTCCTCTCTGCTTAATCACATCAGGTACCAGCACAGAGAAACTGATCCATAGCCTGTCCGCAAAATCAGTGAAGGGCGCTCGAAAGGCAGCTGCCCGCCCAGTTCCCTCCTTGCGCAGATGAGGAAACAGAGCCCAGAGAGGATGCCACCAGCCTTAGAACTGAACTCCAAGGCAACCAGGGGCTCCTGGCCATATGGTTTCTGAGATAGAATATGCTAAAGGTCATGTCCCTTGCCAAGACATATACACATATACATAAAATATTAGACATGCAATTTTAGGAAATTCAAAGCCATCCCTCCATTCCTGGATTTGCGCTCCAGAGCTAAAGAATACCAAAATTGGGGGTGTTTGCGAGTGCTTCCTGTGTATCAGGCACTGTCCAAACACCTGCCAGGGTTTAACTCTTTTATAAGACACTGACATGGGAGGAGGTGGTGAAGCAGTCCCAGAGTACTCTAACACCCAGGTTGCTAATCAGGCTCCCACTGCACTTTCCCAAAGCCCCTGAAAGCCTCCTGTCAGCAGCATTATGTAATTGTGACTTGCACAAGTTCTGCCTCACCCACTAATCTAAGTGCTGTATTTTGAATGCTGACTCTCTGCCCCCCTGCACCTGGCTGGGATGTACCTAGCAGAATGTATAAATGCTGCAGATAGCTGTTGCAGATGACATTGATGTGATTCCCCTTTCTTCCACATCCCTCCAAATTCTGCAAAGATGCAAAACAGCTTCCCACTTGCCACCTCCCCCAATTTAACCACTTGCTGATTCACGCCTGCTTCCTCCTTCTGGAGCCCCGATTGTTATTCTCTTCCCACCTCACCCCACCCCACACCCATCCTCTCCTTCCTCCACTGTCAGTCTTTGCTCCTTCCTCTGCACATCTGGATGGCCAAACTCTCAGGGTATGTGATCTCCATCAGTCTCCCAAACCTCGGAAGAGGCAAAGGAACACATCTGGGGGCCCTGCCTGACACAGGGCCACCTGTGATCTTGTAAGGACAGCTATGATGATCAACTGCCTTCCTCTACTTTCATATTTTAAAAAGTCTATATTGGCCAAATTAGCACAAAACCTTTCTTTTTCTCTCTGGATATTTAACCTGGGTATACTAAGTAGTAAATGGCATCTCATGCTGTGGAGACACAGGCCTACACATATATCATTTTGTCCTGGTGCTTTATTTTAAAGGATAAGCTGTTTCAGTGGAGAAATCAGATCCTAATACTCGGGGACAATAAAGAAATACATTGTGCAAGCTGAAACAGTCAGTCCCCCAATGCTTAGCCAGCTAAGTGCAAATAAGATCTTTCTATTCACAGCCCAGGAATAAAGTTACCCTTTGAAGTAACTTGATATCATACCTGAGCTTACCAGTTTATAGACCAAAGGGGGAGATAGGTTGCATTATTCTCAACAGTGACTGAATCACTTCTCAATCACATGCTGCTAAAGACACATCACATCCTCTGATTGCTGGAATGAATGACACTCCCAAGCCAGCTACAACTTTTAAAAGTAGTTCCTCCTTTTAGAATTGATGACAACTACTCTCTCATACAAATGGGCTTCAAGTGGCATCTCTGAAATCCTGGGTCTGCTGAGGCCACAGGGAGGAACCAGGACCAGGACTTGTAGACAGGAAACACGGGGGGCCCCCACTGCAAGGAGTGTCCATTCATCTAGGAATTTGTAAAGTGGTGATGAAGGAGCCAACCTATGAGCTGGGGCTAACTTTCCACTGACTAGCTGTGTGACTTTCAGCAAGTCACTCTACTGCTCTGAGTCACAATTTACATACATGGAAAAGGAGGCTCATCAATAAGCACCTCTTCTGCACCTCAGTTCCTCTCTCCCTAGGTCTAACCACATCTTAGGGATCCTGTGTCTGTCTGACAGTTGCATTTTTGTCTACCCTCTCCTGTGAAGGCTGGGACTCTGTATAATCCCAAGGCTCAACTGTGGGATCTATTTGGCAAATAAAACTATGAGAAATTTTATGTAGAGTATCACTGTGCATACAATGGAGTTCATTGATTAACTACAGAACGCATGACATACAGGCTCTCAAAGGTGCCTCAGTAGGCCTCATTTCCAGCTCCACCCAGCCACAGGCCTGCGACACAGACACCAGTTCTTGGTCCATAGAGCAGGCGATCTTGAGTGCATCACATCTGTCTGCCAATGTGACATCTTCTTCAATATATAAATACAGGGCCAATAAAGCCGGGCATGGTGGCGCACACCTTTAATCCCAGCACTCGGGAGGCTGAAGTAGGAGGAGCGTTGTGAGTTCGAGGCTGGCTTGGGCTACAACGCGAGCACAAGGCCGGCTTGAGCTACATAGTGCGACCCTACCTCAAAAAACTAGGGCCAGGAGTTTGGCTCAATGGCTTAAGCGCCTGTCTGGCAGGCGTGAAGTTGTGAGTTCGATCCCTGGTGCTGCAAAAAAAAAAAAAAAAAAAAAAAAAAAAAAAAAAAAAAAAAAAAAAAAAAAAAAAAAAAAAAAAAAAAAAAAAAAAAAAAAAAAAAAAAAACCACAGGACCAAATATCGCACTTCTGACTCCTGGAAGGACACTCACATTCACTCTTCTACCCTGTTTCTCCAATTTGGGCCACACTTCAATACCCAGACTTGAGAATTGTTTTGAAAATTAACCAGATCAGTCAATTCTGTTTATTCCCAACTGGCTAAAGGTGAGAGGAGGCTGCTTCCTGTCCCAGACAGCCCACCACCCTCTTCCTCTCCCCAGTTCCCTGGACTAGCAGGGCACTTCCCATCCCTAGTCTACAGCTTCCTGTCATGCAGGCTCAAACTTCCCAGCCTCCTCCAGTTAACTTGGGGTTGTTAATCTGTTCCTTCCAGCACAGGAAAAAGCAAATGTCTTTTCTGACACCTCACCTTTGCTGGCCACGGGAAGCAGTGACAGGAGGGGAGGAAGGTGTGGAAGGAAGCAGCAGCCCTCATAGCAGCCACAGTGATGATGCTAAGTCCTTGTTCAGGCATCTTATGCTCTAGTCACCCATAAAAAGCAAAGCAGATCAACTTTCTCTGACTTGCAGAATATCCTAGATGACTTAATACCACACACTTCCCACAAATGCTCCTTAACTACTGTCATGCATGTTCGTAGGGACAAAGACACAATGTTGGACTTCCATCATTTTCATCAGCCTGTGAGGGGGCTTCCTGGGGCACTGGGTTGTTAGGGAAAGCTGGCCCTGCCAGCTCCATTTCCTGCTCACCATTCCCTAGTAGGGAGACCATAGCAAGCCACTTCATCTCCTGGCTCAGTTTCCCCATCCAGGTAGTGGTAGAAAAGTAATCTTCTTCCCAGTCTTTCATCAGCTTTGGTGGAGAAAAATTTATTGGCAAAAACTAATTAAAAGATAATTCTATTCCCATGCTACTTGAACAAAATCATGTATGATATGTGTATCACTACGTATCAATCAGGAGATTCTGATTCATCGCACAGTTTGCAAAATCAATAAATGTCGTATTCCAGAAGGAAGGGATTCTGATTTTTGCAGCGTTCCAGGTGAGCGAGGGTGGCAAAAAAGCGCTGGAGGAGAGGACGGTGTGGGAGGACCTAAGAGAAACTTTGGGTAAATAGCTATGCTGGGTTTCATCTTGGGCAACCTCTGGGAGTGCAGATGCCCCACCAAAGCCTTTTTGGGTGGCTACCCTAATCCATCAAGGCATCCCGCACATTTAAGGAATCGCAGGTGTCACAAGAGGGTCAGGGGCATCTCGAGCTATTCCCCCAACCCCCAGCCTCGCCGCCTCCTTCGTGAACCTTTCTCCAGCCACCACCGATGTCCAGACGCTGCCAGCAGCCGGCAATCGAGCCCCAGCCTTCGGCGGCGTCTATACCCGCCGCTCCAGCTGCGCCGAATGCTAAGGGCCAGAGGACCTGTGGGCATGCGGGATCCTAACAATCAGCCCAGGACCCAGGAAGCTCAGAATCCTAAATATGCACACGCGCTCGCGCAGGGCGTCCAATCCCTAAGCCCGAGTCGGAAGGCGCTTCCACAGCTCTTAATTCATTACCTCAAAGGGCAGGTTCCCTTTGCCCCTTGAGCCTCAATGCGCGATCCCAGAGGGCTCCACCGGGCCAGTCACGCCACGACCCGCCACTAGCCTCCCACAGTCACCGCGTAGTCTTCACCCGCACATATCAAAGCAGATCGCACTCCACCACGATCAACAGTGCCCACCCCTTCACCCCCGCGCCGGAGTCGCTGCCTTCCTGGCTCCCCACAGTTTGGCCGCCCGCAGCCCGGGATCCCTGAGACCACCACACCACGCGGTTCAGACCTGCCTCGCTTGCCTCACCGCGCCCAGCTGGCCCGGGGACGCCTTGGAGAAGCGCCGGCAACTCCCGAGTCACGCCGTCTCCCGAGGCTCGGCGGGCGCGGGGAGGGGCCGAGGGCGAAGAGAAAAAGGCGGGGAGCAAAAGTTCTGGCCGCTGGGGGCTCAGCCGCGCCCTCTTCCCTTCGTAGGCCCGGTCTCACTGCCCCCGCTCCGGTAACCGGGTCACCCGGCCCGAGACCCATCCACCCCCCAGCTTTGCCGCGTGGTACGGCCGCTGGGCTAGAGCTGGGGTTCCGGAGGCGGGCGGAGCCGGAGCCCTGAGAACGAGAGAGGCAAATGCCCACCTACCTGCCCCGGGCCGCTCCTGGAAACTTCCACGAAGTGCGCCGGGGGTAGGGTGCGGAGCGCCCTGCCGGGGGAATCTCTGCCCCCACTCTACCCACAGTGCACTCACACCGCAAAAGCCTTGTGCTGTCCGTCAGTCGGTCCGCTGTCTGCAGCTCCCGGAGCTGCACGGCACAAGAACTGTCTGATTCCTACTCCCGGGGCGGTTCTGCAGGACCGCGGGCTAGTGCGTGCCCCGCGGCGTGCATCCTCCGCCGGCCTCCAGCTGTCCACAGCGCCACCGCCGTGCCGCCGGGCGCCCAGTCCCCGAGCCCCGGCCACATTCTCTTAGGCTAGGGAGGGGGCGTGTGAGCCCCAGCGTCGTCGCCGGGCAGCCCCTGCTGCAGGGTCCCCCAAAGCTCTGGGTGCCTGGAGCGCGGCCAGGACAAGCCAGTGGGAAAAGGGAGCCTCCGGACTGGGAGTCCTGGAAGCCTTGGGGGATGGGGTGGCGCGGACCAAGGGACACGCGGCCCAAACCTGCCTGGGCTCTGCGTGCTCGTAAGTTCATTGTCTGCCTGGGCCGCCGCCGCCTCCGCGCCAGGAGCGCCTCTGGGAGAGAGACTGCGCGCAGCCTCCGCCGCCCGGACTCCTATCGCTCAACCCAGGCCGCCGCCGGCGCTGCCCGACCGAAACCCGCAGAGGGGGACTGGAGCCCGGAGCCAGACCTCCACCGGCCGCTTCTCGCCACCCCCATCCCAGCACCTGGCACCCAACTTGTACCTGAAAAGCCCGAGCCCAACCCGGAAGCCTCCGCAGCTCGGGCTCCGCGGGAGCGCGCGCAGCCCCGCGCCTCGAGCCCAGCATCCAGGGCGCATCAACCTGACTCCCCAAGCGCAGGGAGGAAAAGTTTGGGAGTGACGTGCAGATGGCGAATGAAACATCCGAACAGAACCCTCCCCCCGCCCCAGGTTGCGCTGACACACATCAGCTGTAGTCTGGAATGTGAGATCAAGGCTTGTGCGCCAAGCGGTGGGTTTGGTCTCCGCCCCCAACCCCTACCAAGTAAACATGGTTTGTGTGATGTGCTGATTCCAAAGGAGAAAACCGAAACCCCCCAAAGTGTGGCAGTGACCCCCTGCCAAGGACATTTTTTAAGGAACTTGGCGGTCTGGAGCCAGCCCATACATTGATATTCTAGGCCATGGTGCTGGTGGGTCCGGCGCCCTCTGTTGTATTTTTGCATCCTGCGAAGGCTGGCTTGGTTCCTCTGCCCAGGGTGTTTGCTTTTTCAGGGAGGTAAGATTCTGCGGGACTCTGAGCAAGCAAGCGACACTGCCTGCCAACCAAGCGACACTGCCTGCCGCAGTGTCCAGAAGGCAGCTGCTCCTCGGAACCCCCCGGGCAGCCCCGAGACAAGGAGTCGCTCCAGTACTTAACCCCTACCCACCCTCACTCCACCGGGCATATCAGTTAACAAAAAGAACGAAAAGACACCTGAAACTCTAAGAGTCTCTCTGGAGGGCAATTGGAACACCAAACCCAGTCTCTCAGGGCAATGAGATCCAAGGGACAAGAAAGAATCCGCAGTCTTTGACCTGCCCGTGTTCCCGTGGCCAGCGTCCAGTGCGCTGTTTCTCAAAGCAACCAGAAAAGTGGTTCCTAAACTGTAGTGCCAGCACATGGGTAAAGGATGATTCCTGGCAGTGCCTTTCTCTTTTTTTTTCTTTATTGCTTAAGGCTTCATCTCACCCCCAGAAGCTATTACCACCCTGAGGTCATAAACTTCTGCTCAGCATCCATGGCAACTGATTCAGAGGTCACAATCAGAGGATTATAACTGCAGATGGGAACCCGGGATGAGAGGGGAGTTCTTTAAAACCCTGTCTTGTTTCCTGCAAATAATGCCTCTTACATAAAATCTGCAAAGGAAGATTAATACAGCAATGAGACCAGCCCTAGAATCGCAGACTAGGTTGCTTTTTCCATATAGACTCCACTTGGTGATTTTTGTTCTTTATTATATTTTTAAACAAAAATCTTTTTTTCTGAAAATACAATGAGCTGCTTTCTGCAGGGTTCACAATTCCCCATAGATGATGATGCCATTTTTCAAGGTCTTACACACGTTGTGGCTTTGGAGCTTATTTATTAGCTCCCGAGAAAAGCCAGCCTTTCAGTGAGGTTTATATACTCGAGTAATTGCATCAGAGGACACAGTGCAGGTTGCTGTTAAAAAGGGTGAGTTGTGCAGGCCTCTGCAAGGAAGGCCGTGGGCCAGGCAGCTGTCAGACCAGAGTGTACAATGAGTTTAAGCAAACACAGGGAAGGTTCTATGGAAACAGCAAGAAGGAAATCCCCTCCTATAAGAGTGTGTGGAACATTATTCCCCTGCCACACTTATAGCCGTCTTTCCTCTCTTCCCTCCAAGTAACACATGCCTTATTATGGAGATGGCACTGGGCCCACCCAGATGACTTTCAAATTCAGGTGTCAGAAATCACTGCTGACGTGGAGCAAATTGTTTTTAAGTAAAATTACGGTAGCGCTTTGATATGAATGCCACCAGAGACTTTCCAAAGGTATTTATACATATGCCTGAGGTTAACTGGAGGGTGATTTTTCCCTTTAACATTGATTTCAAAAATTATTCGAAAGTTACACTTAGGCCTGTTATCCTGGAGAGCTGGAAGAACACACAAATACTGGGCACGCATAAATGAGTGGATACATGTGTAATCATGAGAAAGACTGATACTGGCAGGGCATTGCCACCTCATGGGTGAAAAAAATGCAGATAATTTAGGAGAACAAACATCTTCTCCCTGAGATGTGCACATGTAGGCACTTAGGCTTCTGTTACTGTGAAGTTACGCTGCCTGGGTTCAAACCCTACTTATGTCACCTACTAGCTGAATAACCTTAGGTGAGTCATTTCTTTCTATGCACCAGTTTGAGACTTACAGTAGCACCTGCTGGTGGTAGATTGAATTATTGATCTCAGCCCTTCATTCTCCATTGGTAGTTTTGCTAGACTGTTTTACACTAACTAAACAAAATACCTGAAGCTAGCTTGCTTTTTAAAGAAAAGAGTTTTATGAAGCTAAACAGTCCTAAAGACTCAAGTACCCAAATCTAGTGATGGCCCTCTTGCCAACAGAGTTGCAGGGTGGCATCACATGGCAAGAGGCTGAGAGCATGTATATGTCTCTTCTGTTCTTCCTCTCTTTTCTTACAAAGCCATAATTATTCAACCAAAGGGCCTCTAAGTCTAGTGACTTCCCAAGGGCTCCACCCCCGTACACTATGGTTGAATTAAATTTGCACCCTCTTCATACCTTACAATGGAGATTAAATTTTGGTACATGAACCCTTAGGGGCATACTCAAACCATAGCAATGATATTAGACATCTATTTCCTTGTCACAGCCTCATAGTATACAAATTGTACTTCTCTGTTCCTTGACTTTGGACTTGCTTTTAGACAGAGAGACATCAGGGAATGTAACTGGATCAGAGGCTTGAAATGTGCTTGCAAGGGCTTGCCTTGTTGTGATTGGGTGGCCCATGATGAGAAAAATATATTCTGAGTAGCAACTGCCCCTTCCAACAAGGTTCCTGAGTGAACACCCATGGAACCAAGTCACCCCAGTTATAGCTGGACCCACAGCCACCTCAGCTGACCTACACACACATAAACAAGGGTGAGAAAAGATTTATTATTTTAAGACACTAAACGTCAAGATTTTGTTACACAGGATTATTATGGCAGTAGCTGACTGAAACATTCCCTCAATGGAATGATGTGGAAATAAATTATTAATATTTGAAAAATTCTAATCACAATTTTGGGGCCAAAATAAGAGCTCAAAATATTATTTATTATTAAAAATCGCTGTTACTGAAAGTAGTTTTGCACAGCATAGTCACATAATAAATGTTCATTGGTGAATTAAATGAATCAGTGAACAAAGAATAACTTGAATAAAGATTTTATAAGAAGTACAAGGACATCAGGAAACTACAAGTCTGAGGAGTCACCATGATCCTTAAAATCACATTCATTCATTCATTCAGCAGACATTCTCTGAACATCTATGTGTCACATGGTGGACTGAATTTGGAGCCCAAGGAAAGGGACCAACAAAGCCCCACCTTAATAGGCCCTCTGTGAAATGCTTTCCCATGTTCCAACATTAGACCTTCACAACAGCTTTATCGGGTCATTTTTCAGACCAGGAGACTGAGGCTCAAAAACATTCAGCAAGAAACCAAGTGCCACTGCTGTACCATTAGAGTTCACAGTACCAGTGAAATCAAGTTAATGGTGGATAAAAATATCAGGAATGTTCATGGGGCAGAGAAGAGGATGAACTCAATTCGTACAGCTCTGTGTCTCCCGTAACATGGGGCTCAGTAAACACGAAGGCTCACAACACCCGGTTCTGCTCTGCCATTGGAAAGGGCTTTGCCTGGGCACAATGGAGTCATGGGGGTGATTGTGCAGGCTCTCAAATTCATTTTGGCAGCCCTGGCTTCAGATTTTTGCCACCTCTACCATTCGCAAAGACCTGCCTCCCACTCTATGACTTTGACAAATTTAGACTGCTCAGTAACCTGAAGTGCATTTCAATTTCATAAATTTAGAAATACTCTGGTTAGGTGGATCCCTCCTGCAGTAATGCATCCATTAAGTGCACTTTAAGCCAATTTCAGTATGCTAATCCATCACAAATCGACGTGAAATTTGGGTTCTTGTGAAAATTTCTTATACCTGATCCAAAACCTCTGCAAGATTTGGGATAATAAGCAGTGGTTCCTTAAAGTGACAGCTTTGACTTGTTATCATATCGTCAGGGAAGAAAGGATGGGAGTAATTTTAAGCAAATGTCCACCGTCATGCATTGTCCTGAGTGCTGTCTATTCTAACTGGGTGCCCTGGGGAGGCAGTTTGCTTGTTCCAAAAATGCTGCTGCAGCTTTAAGATTTCAGTATTCATTCAGAGGAATGAGTTCCTGTATGCCTCTGCACCCTCAGTCTCTTACTTAGAGCGTGGACCAGCAGATACACCCAGAAGATGTTTAATGTATGATCCAGTTGGAATCAGTTGGCCTGATTAGCAACTTGTCCATCAGACTTGGCTTTCTATGATTTTTCCTATTTCCTAAAACCAAATGTTCTCCTTACCAATGAAGATTGGGAATCCTAAAATACAGGTAAAATCCTCTTAAGGAGGGCAGACTCCCAGTGAGTTCAGTGATGGTGTACTGTCAGAATGGTGCACCAGTCCATCTTAGAATCTTGGGGGCCAGGAGAGAAGGAATGGCCTACATTTGGTGATACAAAGAACCCATGGGGGATAAAAGATATATGTCATTATTATCACTACCCAGGATTCTGTTGTTATCAGTTGTTGAAGGGCAGTACCTATTAACTGGATGTTTTTAGCTGCGTAATAGACATTTTGCCAATAAGATAGTTTGCAGCCTAGAGCATTTCACTTCCTTGCTCCTGTCAAAGGTTTACAATCTACCCAACAGCAAAAATAAGCTGTTGGTAAATTTAGAGCAACTAGGTGTGCCCTAGATGTGAAATACCTATGACTTCTAAATAAATTTCATTTTCCTGGTTGTGAGTTTAACGCAGTCAAATGTTACAAAGTGGTGTTTAGGTAGAAAATAGGAATGAACACCCACAGGCAGATGCTTGGAGAGCCTGATAGTGATTCATACTCCTCCCCTACCCAGCTTTGCTGCTGTCCCATTCACACCTGCTTCACCCTCAGCTCTGTGATGCCCACATATGCACCTGCCCAGGTACCTGCAGGAGTGTCATCCTTAGCTCTTGGCGCTATTTTATCCCAGCTCCAGTTGGCCACCATCCTCTTCCCATACGTGGCTCATCTTAGAAGTATTTTAACATGAAGATTCTCAGGCCCAGCCCTAGAGATTCTGGTTCGATCTGTATAGGTTAAGACCTGGAATCTGCATCATTCACAAGCTCCCCAGTACCCACTAATGTCTGAGAACTGCTGGTTTGCACCCATGTCCTGTCTTCCTTGGGGTTGTTGTAGTAGTCTCCTTCTATCATTCCCCTTCCTCCTTCCCTTAACCTCCACCAACAGGTTCTTCCTGTGCACACAGCCAGGGTTTTCCCAAAACACAAATATGGACCTGTCAGCCCTCTGATTAATCACCTTTGACAGCCATGTCCAGCCACTACAGCAACAGGATGAGTTAGGTCCACCTAGCCAGGCCAGGGTCAAGGCCCTGCCTCTTCTCTGGGCCCACCTGTCTCTGGATTTCACACTCTCTTGGGCTCCATGAACACTGTTTTCTGAGGGGCCTCAGGGACAGCAGACAGTGGTTCTAAAAGGAATTGTGGAGTGGACATTGTGAAACACTGGTTGTCCATTTCCAAGGATCATCTGCTCAGAGATGGAGGATAAGGTAAGAAAAGTTGGTTCCTTGCAAATTGCTTTTATGAAAGTGTGGATGTGTCTGTGGATGTCAGTAGGGTGCTTCCATCCTCTAGTCTACCACAACTTTACCAGGTACATAGAGGGTTTAGAAATGGCTGCCAGGCCCCAGACTTGAATTCTGACCTCAGTTCCATTCCTCATTAGCTTGATTCCTCACTGAGTCTCGCATTCCTCCTTGTGCCATAAAAAGTGGGACTGAATAATCTCCTGGGACTGTCCTTCCTCCAATGTATCATCAGGATCTTTGTTACCTATAGTGAAAAATGGTCAGAATGGGGGTTGCTCACTATCTGCATCATCTCCTGTTGCTAATTGACAAATACTTTCAAACTTAATGACATCAGACAATGCCCCCTCATTAGCTCACAGCCTGTAGGGCAGAAGTCTGGTGGTTTCTGTGATCTGGGTCTCACAAAAATAATCGAGGTTTCAACAGGCTGGACTGTAGTCTGAATGTCCTGTGGAAGAATCCAAATTGTTGACTCAATTAATTACTTTATAGTTACTGAGGCCCTCTCTCTTGGCTGGGTATCAGCTGGAGTTCACTGTGGCCACCCCATTTCCTTTCATGTGGCCACTTCTCCTTCAAAGCTGTAGCAGCATTTCAAGTCCTTGCTCTTCAGATCTTTCTGCCTTCCTTTGCTACCTGCTGGAAGGGCTCAAATGATTACATTAGCCCACTGAGCATAATCCACACAGGGTCACCTGCCTTTCTACTCATCAGTAATTTCAGTGACATTTGCAGGTCTGTTTTCTTCCAGGTAATCCTATGTACTCACAGGCATGACACTGGGAGCAAGGTGATGCAAATGATAGGGGCAAAGTCAGAATCCCCTAGAGAAAACAGAACCAATAGGATGTGCATAGACATGTATGTAAGTGTGTGTGCGTGTGTGTGTGTGTGTGTGTGTATGAGTGTGTGTGTGTATGTCTTATAAGGGGCTGGCTCACATGAGATGGACACTCAGAAGTCTAGACCCAGGAAAGCTGATGGTGTAAATCTCATCCAAAGTCCAGCTCAAAATACAGAAGAACTGATGTCCCAAATTGAAGATACTCAAACAGAAAAGAGAGATTTGTTTCTTCTTTACTAAGTTTTTTATCCCAGTGGTTTGGGTAAGGCCAACCACACAGTGGTGAGCAATTTGCTTTATGTATTCTACCAATTGAAATGTTTATCTCTTTCAAAAACACCTCACAGACAGACCCAGAATTATGTTTGACCAAACCAAGTACCTAAGATATCTCATGGCCTAGCTATGTTGACGCATCACAGGAGTCATTGAAAACTCAGCCTACTTCCCCCATCTTCCTTAGAAAGTCAGTCAGCTAGCTCATCCCACTCCTTCAGCAAATATTTCCCAAGCAGACTCCAGGGATACCACAAGGGAGCCCTTGAAACTTCCACTGGGGCCCTTGAGAGGCTCCCCATCTGAAACGGTACAGGCATATATGACTACAGACATGATGTTGATGTTGATGCTGGTGCCAGGGTCGGGGGTTCATCTGCCCCTGGATGCAGTTGTCCAGTGCACCTCCTAGGCCAAGGCCCACAACCCATCACTCCAGGCTACTTTCTGGAGTCTGCTTTACTCAGGGCCTCCCTGCACCATGGTTTACTCCCCATGTTTTCTCCTGTGCCATCACAGATAAGCTTTTGGCATGCATAAATATAGTCAGCTGAAGCTGTATGACAGCTGGTAGTTGCTTCAATATTGGGATTCAGAGAGAGTGGGATGCAGAGAAACAAGACTGGCCACGGAGCAACGCTGAGTGAAGCTAGAGAGCAAGGTATTTCACACCCACCTTCTTGTCATACATGTTTGGAAATATCCATTAAAAATACCTCAAAATGGGCTGGGGATGTGGCTCAGTGGTAGAGCTCTTGCCTACCTTATATATGCATAAGACCCTGGATTCAACCCCTAGCACCACACACACACACACACACAAAATAAAAAAAATAAAAGCCTGAAAATGTATTTAAAGGATCTTTTATGTTTTATCACAAATAGAAAAACCAGTATCACTTACTATTTAAAAACTTAAAAAAAATTTAAAGAAACAGATAACAAAGTAAATAGAATTAAAAGAAAAGGTAATTAAATTCCAGCCAGGTGCCAATGAATGCCTCTTCCTTGTTAACAGATGAGTGAGGGCCAGAGTTTAAGATCAAAGCCCAGGGGGTTTTCTCATAGAGATGAGTCTTTAAAAAGACTTAGCTTTCTTTAAATGTTTCTGATGTTAATAGAACTGATAAAAGTCTAAATCTCTCCACCCGTGGCTCTCTCATTTTTAATACCCATCCACACACCAGTGGGATGATGCAGTGGGGTTGCATGAGGTCTCCCAAGAGGGATGTGAATCTGTGGATTTATAGATCAGCCATCTTGGGGAGCTACAAACTGTCCAGGGGGACTGAGCCCTGTTTTAGGTATAAGAAGTTTAACTTAAATTCCAAACATATGCAAAGCAACATAACATGCTAAGAATTCACGATATTTAGAGACCTCAGTCAAGGGCAAGACCCTCACTCTTCCCTCTCCCTTTCTTCCACACGTACTTGGCCTTTGGTTGGCCATAGGGAGGGGGATTCTAGAGGGAAAGAGGGGCCCAGTACCTGAGAAATTGAGGAGGAATTTCCTGGGCTCAGAGGCCACCATGCTCCCTGACACATGCAAGGCTGGGTGCTCTCTTTCCACAGACAGGAAGACCCTCTCTCTTTGCACCAAGACAGCAGTGGTACCTGGTCACTTTCTGAGGTCAGGCTGTTGTCTGTCTCCTACAGGTACCTCAAGGGTATGGTAGATGCTAAAGATGAAGCCCAGAGTAGGCCTCTCTGTTCATCTGCACGTCCTCTCCCTGGCCTGGGCCTCTGATTGTCCTGAGTGCTAAGCACCCAACCTTTTCTATTGGAGTTCAAACCTGAAACCAGCCTCCAATAGGGGTTTCCCTCCTCTTCCAGGTACTTGAGATACACAAGTCAATTTTTTCCGTGTTTGCCTTTCTACTACCTGAGTGGTCCTCCTTTGTCCCCTCAGGTCTCAGGAGGTGACATGTGCTTTAATGTCTTCACAATAACCAAAGTCATGACTTCTTAAGCTGAGTTCAGGGTCTGTGGCTGTCACCCTGGAGAAGTGGTTGCAAACATAATTATCTCTTCTTTCAGTTTGTTCAGGGAACTGAGGAAGTAGTTAAAGGGTCAAAAAATCAAATATTCAGAGATGCAGTTGCATAATTATTTGGGAATATTTATTATATGAAGGGACCCACAGAACCAGTCCTTTTCTCATACTCCAATGAAAGAGCTGCTCTCAGTCTCTTCTAAAAGTGAAACACAAATAAACAAGATCCTGTGCAGTGGTAACAACTTCACCAAAAATAGTAATGCTGTGAGTTTCTCTTGGGCTTTATAGTTTACAAATACTTGCTCATTCATCTAGTCCTTTGGGCCTGGTACTTATCTCTAAAGATTCAGATAGGAGATATTAAAGCCCTGTCTTATAAATGAAGTGGAAGGGTGAGAAAGGGAAAGTGTCTTTCTCAGGGAATCACATTGAATGAGTTATAACTGTCATACAGAGGGTTAGGGTCTAAGGCTGCAGATGTAGCTCAGTGGTGGAGCACTCATCTTTACAAACAAACAAACAAATAAACCCAAATTGAATACACTCTTTGCTAAACATCTTGTACTTGGAAAATCTCAACCCCATCTCAGCCCTGAGGAGTGCACTCCATTTGACTCATTTCCTAGACAAAGAAGCAAGATAAGAGACCTTCACTTTGACCCCTCCCTATGTCCCATTCCCTGGAGTGTCCATCTACCCTCACAGTTTTGGGCTCTCAACACCCAGGGACCAGAGACCATGAGGGTGGCTTGTCTATGGGTGTTTGTCAGTGCTCAGGTTTTCCAGTCCCATATTTTAAAAAACATCAACACATTGAAACCACAGAACATGAGGTTTTCCACACCTTGGCTAATTTCCTGCTGACTCAGCCCGGCTGGGAAGGAGCCAGCTGTGGTAACTTCTCTGGCCCTTCCTGAGGAATAGTCATTGTTGAATAGTCTGCTGTTTAATAAAAAGTGCTCAGACCTCTTGCCTGGGCAAAGGCTAGGCAGGCGCAGTTCACGCCCAAGGCTGCCATGCCCTGTGGGATTGTCCGGGGCTGACTTCCTTTTCAGTGCATCTAGCGGGCTCTGGTCCTCCTCTGCAGAGCGCAGAGTACAAACAGAATTTATATCTGCCAGAGCAGGACTTCTGGCTTCCCTTTTTGTCCTAATATGGCTTTGCTTGGTGAGACAGGCCAGTGACTTAGCCCCTCTACAACTCTGTTTACCTATCTGTGAAATGACTAGAATGAAATGTAGATGTTGACTGACTTATGAAGAAGTCTCCTCTGACTCATCTCCAGATAACCCACTCTTTTTGAGGGCTCTCCCTCAGGGCTGCAGGGCCTTCTTCCAGGAGGCTGAACAAGTGGGTATGAGGTGACTTGAAAGGAACCTTTGAAATGTCTGAGAGCCACAGAAGACGGGGGAGGTCTTCACTGCACACAGATCACCTCCGCTGCTCAATAACCCATGAGGCGTTCTCATTTCTCAGAGGCTTGGGAGACCAGTTCCTGTCCTCAGAGCAGGAGGATGGGCTGAGAGAGTAGGTTTCTGAATAGCTAGAAATGACATGCTGCATTTTAATTTGCAGAAACCTGGACTGGGAGTTAATCATGCTTCCATTACTGCCTCTACTTCAAAGCATGAGATTTATGTGATGTGTGTGCCCTGTCCTCTGTGTTATGAGCACACCCCCACTTACCATAGGGAGCACTTGGGATCTGTGCCACAAACCCAGCCACCACCCCAAGGCTGGTTATGTTCACACTGGGAATCGATCTTAAGCTCAGGACTTCAATTGCTCGGATAATATGTGGGCCTTTAAAGTCTGTCTCCCTCACCTTTGTTCTGTGAAAATTAGCTGATTTCCCATCTCCTCTGAGCAGTGCCTAGCAGAGGTCTGAGAGGAAGGGTGGAGAGCTCTGCTTTGGGTGCCAGCATGGTTTCCTGGGAGCTACATAGGAGGCTTGGGCATGACCTTGTGGCCAAGATCTCTCCCTTTTGAGTCTTCAGAGGCTGTGGTCCTGCTGCCTGCTGAGTGGATCCACAGAGTCCTTCATCTTCCCCACAAGCTGCCCAGCCTCCCTGATTCCCAGCTCAGATATGACAGCCAGTCAGCTAAAGAGTTTGAGAATTACCCCGGCCCGCAACTTGATTGCAGTATTGACAGCTCAAGGACTGTCCCTTCTCCCCTATCCCACTGCCATAACCCTAATTCAGGTCTTTCCCCCTCTTGCCCAGATTTCTAGTACAGCCTCCCTAAAGGTCTCCTTTCATGAGCCGTGGCCTCCAATCCATCCTCTTCATAGCAGCCAGAGATCACTAGTCCTCCCAGCCCAGTGTCTCATCCTCACCACCATCTACTGCCCATTTCACCCCTCCCTTCTTGTTGTCACTGCTAGAGCACCCTGAGCTGCTCATAGCTTCCCATACATCTGTCCCTTCCTTGTCCCTACTCCTGCAGCTGGGACGGCAGCCCACCCTTCCCTGTGTGGTACATACTCATTGCCTATTCAGTATCCATGTGCTGTCCTGCATCTCAAGACCACCCTCACAGCAAGATGGGATTGGGTCATGAGTTCTGGCCAAGGATTTTGGAGTGTGATGACAAGTGTCATTTCTAGCATAAGCATGGAATTGTATGTAGGTGGGACTGCTGCCTGACAGTGCTGTCTGGTCTCCCCTGGGGATGATGAAGGACCCCCTAAGGCCACAGTATGTTCAGTCACTGAACCTCTGTAAGGACACCTGGATGTTGAGTCTTAGTATATGCAGCCTGTGCATGGACAGGACACATACTGCATGTCCAAAGCACTGCCGTGTGAGGACTGCTAGTGATTGTAACAGAGGCCAAACACAGGTAGACTGGCAGACCTGTGTCCAGCCTCACCTGTGCTTCCATAAAATCCTATGATTTCTACAAAGGGACATTGTCTTTATCATCATCATCATCATCATCATCATCCTCTAATCTCTTCTTGATTATTGTCTAAATACCTCACACACAGTATGCCTCATTCAGGCCTCATAATCCTCTTCTCAGGTAGGTACTATTTATCATTCTCATCTTCCAAACCAGAAAACTGAGGCTCAGAGCAGTCTTGTGCCTTGATTAGCCACTCAACTGTGTGGAGCCCCTGGTCCATGGCCAATGTACCTTTCTGTCACTAGACCCTTCCTTACCCCTTCCATGTCCTAGCATTTGGCACAAGTTATAACACTCAATAGATTCTCAGGGAAGTTTGTTGAATGAATACTTAAGTGATGCTTCACTTTCTTACCTTCCTATTATGTGAAGAGTCCTGAGATGTGAGCTGTCTGTGAGTGCTAGGGCAGATGTCTTTATTCCTGCGCAAAAAGAAAAGTGAATCCAAGGTAACAAGCAAGAAGGCTGTTTGAAGAACCAGTGGAGGTCAATTCCAGGAAGGGGCATGGATGGTGTGATGAGGGCTGGAAGGTGAACAGACAGTTGCATTTTGTCCTTCACTGACTGGTTGCTGATGCCAAGCTCTGGGAAGAAGGACAGCAGTGCCATCTGGGGCAGAGGTTTGTTGAGATGATCATGCACAGTGGACCGGTTGCTCAGCTCCAGGAACCCACTGAAGGTGGTTGTTTGTTTACCTTTCTCCACTGGGCCTGGCCTGATGTAAGATCCACTCAGACAACCAGTGGGGATTGCATTCACACTTTATGATCAGCTCCTGGCTTCTCTTAGGAATTACAAAATGTACGATCAAAGACCATCTCCCATCTGGGCCTACCATCTACAGGAAGGAAACAAAAGAGGACAGGCTCTTCTTCTTCTTCTTTGGGACAGCATCAAGTCTCTCCTTTGCCAAGATGCCTCCTGTCTGAGAAGGATGCAACCAACAAGATTTGGCAAAGCTGATGAGATCAGAAAGAAGTAAAGTCAGAGTTTGAAATCCCGTCTGGAAGTGCCCTGCTCTGGAATTCTGAACTGTGAGACAACCAATGTCCTTACGACTTAAACTACTTGGTATTGAGGCTTCTACTCTTCAGGGCAGATCACCCCAGACTGATATACACCAGAAGTCTGGGCCTTATCCTGCTGGCAACAGAGGACAGAAGGTATATGCTGGTGGGTGGATGGATGAATGGATGGATGGAGAGATGGATGGGTGAAAGAATAACCACTATCTGGTCAGAAGCTTCAGGCTGCTATAAAGGAGACACAGTCATCAGAAAGAGGTTTGGGAGCCAGGAGCAGAAAAACTTGGAAGCAGATAGGAGCTGGGGGCCCACACCAGCCACCCTTAGCCTATACCACTCCTATCCTACGGAGAACCTTCACCCAGGAAGTGGCCCACCCATCCAGCCATGAAGACTGTGCCACAAAAACATCAGATGACCAGTGTAGCTTGTCATATGGACACAAACGATAACTCCCCGGAGGCACACCGCATACTGTCTTTCCAACCACAGTGAGCTGCTTATGTCTGCCAGTGTTAACACACAGTTATTACAAAGCACGGTTAATTGGAAAGTCGGCTTCAGAATCACAGGCTTTGCCTCCTTGTTCCCATCACCAGTAAACAAAGCAGGAAACCTCAGACCTGAAGCCCAGGAACCCTCAGTTGCAGGACTTCAAGAAACAAAACAGATCACTGAATTAGTCTCTTCATGTTGCTCAGATAAGACACACTGCCCGGGGCAGCCTCCTAATGTATCCTAAATGCTCATTAAATGTTTAGTAAATGGAAGACCGGATGCTTAGGGCACTTAAGAGACATGGTGTGGAGTTAATCAAATCTCTTGGGAGTCCCACTGGAGAAGGTATTTGGACTACACAGATTTGTATTCGTAACTCTGCCCTCTCATCTCCTGGTTATCCTGTATAACTTTCAGGTGGGCCCTTTACACTTCTGCACCTCTACTTCCTCTCCTATAACATGAGGGGAACTCATTTTTGTAAAGGATGGGTCCCTGTGAGACAAAGGGAGGAGCTTGGCGCTATGGAGGATTCAAAAGCAGGGAATTAAAACCAAGAGAAAGGCAGGATGGATGTGCCTGCGGAGAAGAGAAGGGGTAGGAGAAGGCAGCGTACGGGTCTGTCATTAGAAATGAGTGTTTTCTCACTGTGATTTTTTGCCTCCTAAAATGTATTCTCTTTAATGAATTAAATAGTACATTGCTGGGTTTGCTTATGTGAGTTGTTTCTCTGTCATCTGAGAATGATGCTGGCTGAGACCTACCTCCATCAAAAATATCTAGGGTCATCCCAGGCAAAGTAACACACTCTTGAATCAGCTTTCCAACACTCCAAAGTGATAGTGCTCTGATGAATTCACAGACTTCATCCTATGTCACCTACCCCCTTCTGGTCAGCTGACCAAAGAGACATCCTTACTCTTCAAACCCAACTTCAGAGGCTCACACATCCTTCTTTTTTTGTGAGGTTAAGGGATAATTGGAGGTCCTCCTTCAGAGAGGTGTTACTTCAGAAAGGTGCTCCTTCAGAGAGAGGACCGTGCAGTTTTCCCATCAGCATTCAGGACTCCCATGTCACTTCCAAAACCTATGAGGCCAGCATTATGATGAACCTGAGGTACTGGATAAATATTCACACTGGCATATCCATGAGCAGATGGTAAATCCTGAACATACAGGAAAAACTCTGATTCTAGTGGTTGTCACATCCAAAAAACCAATGCAAAAGATACATTGGTTCAAGAACATTGTCTACATCTTCCTCATGACCTGACTGACTTGTATTCCCTTTTACCCTATTGCATGTAAATGGAGGCCTGAGATCAGCTCTCCCTATTAGCCTATAAAAATCCTCCCATTCCGTTAATGGTCATTATTCAAGAATCCCCCTCATTCTTCCTGTAGGGTTAAGAGCACAACATTCTGCGAACACCAGAAAATGGGGTGGAGGATGAAGATAGGATATAGAGCAGGATTCAATAAAAATCCATTATTCCACAGACCATCCCTGCATAGCTCCTACTTGGGCAAGGTCTGGAAAGAATATCAGAGCTCTTGTCTAGCAGACAGGACTCCAGTGGTAGGGAAATTGAGGCAAAGACCAGTCTGAGGACTGGGCTTGCATGGGAGAGGAGAAGGAATATGCCACTCAAGGCCTAGAAGTACTCCTGGCAGATATTTGGTCCACTGCCTCTGGTAGACTTCAGGAAAAACATACCTCGTGGCAAGAAGGGTCTCATATTTTTAAGGTCCCTTCACAGTCTCAGCAATTCTGGTAGGGAGGATCTAGAAAGGTAGCAACTGATGTCCCTAATAACATAATCATCACTCCCCTCTTCCCACAGGGCAGTTTTGTTGAAGCACTGCTAGAACCTGAAACATGAGATATAGATGGACAGTCAGAAAAAGGCTATATAGATTCCTGCACCTTCTTAAAGAATGTATGTAAAGGATGTGGGCAGGGGCTTCTGATGAAGATGAAAATGGAATGTTCCTCTTTGGTTTAGAAAGTATTAGAAATGAATTGCCTACTGAAGATAGAAGACTGCTCTGCTGGGTAATATTGATTATCTTTGGGGCCAGAAATTGTTTTGCAGTTGTTGCTGATTGAAAGGTTTTCTATTAATTCTTACTGGCAGGCAGAATAAGAAATATTGAATACTTAATTGCCTTTGAAATAATTACACCCCCAAATGTAATATCTTAACCAACATTTCATGTAATCGATGCTTTGCTGAATGATGGTGATTGGGAAGGTGATGGAGGAGCCCTGGTGATGGAGGGGAGAACTAAAGCACTGCACTGGGAGGTGGGGTTAATGCAAGTCCTCTCTTATTTGAGTCTCAGTGCTGTTCTTGCTCATTCTTGAACCACTAACAAGAGTGGTGGACATGGAGCTCCTCTCATTAGGGACCTAGAAAAACAGAAGTTGGAGTTTTTTGCTGAGGATATCAGTTGTAGTCAGGGATCTCAAGGAAAATGATTATATACAGGACACATAATTTATAGTATTATTTATAATGGTCACTCAAAGAGTCAAATACAAAGAAAGTGCAGGATATCTGTCCATACACTAGAACATCCAGCCGAGGGCCTGGATCCTAAGGCAACATTCTGCATTAGTCCGGCTGAAGATCAAGAGCCCACAACAATGCCCCCCATGAGTACCACTGAAGGCCTAGAGCCCACAACAATGATCCTTGCAAGTCTGTTTCCTGGGTCTGTGCTGGAAAGGCCCAAAGCTCAGCAATGGAAGCTAGAAAGTCTGTGCCAGTGGGGTGAAGGATCTGAGCCAGTAGGCTGAGGGTTCTGCACTGAAGCCAGGAAGCTATCCTCAAAACACAGACAAAGGTTCTCCCCAAAAAGTACCACAGCCATCCTTAGTGACAATGAGGTTCCAAACTCCTCCAATGATGAGAACAGCTGAGTTCATATCAGGAAGCCAGTATGACAAGCTTCTGGAGATTGAGCAGCACATATCTTCCCCTCTAGAGTCAGAAAGTAATGCTCAAAGTAAGGACCAGACCTTCCCCAAAGTGAACTGTAGCCATTCTCAGCAGCAAGGTCCCAAGCTCATTTGATGATAACAGCCAAGGTCATATCAGGGGAGCCAGCTTCACAAGCTCCTCCAGGAGAACCAACAGCTCCCAAAGAACCAACAGCTCCAAGAAACAACAGGTAGAAGAACACACAGCACTACTTTCTTCCTCTCCACTTCTCCTTTTTATGCAGGCAATAGTCCTCAAGTGGACCCTCTACACCGAGTACCATGATGATTACATTCAACTGGTGTTTAAGTTGACCATCAGTTTTCAATTCACTATGGCATCTGTGAGGAAAAGGATGGAGCATGAGCGTCAGCATCAGGGACCAGATCAACCACCACTCTGGTTCAGCGACCTTGGGGAAGTGAGTCAGCCTCCTGTGACTTTTCTCTGACCAAGACCCACTTCAGTTGTCAAAATACAAAGAAAGAATTAATTAATAGATGTGAAGCCATTTAATAACTTATGAATGCATCTTCTCATTTGTTTAAAAATATTTATTTACCTTTATCTACACCAGCACTACTCTAGGTACTAAGGTTGCAGCCATGAGTAAACCAGCTGAAATCCTTGCCTTCAGAGGAGTTATTCCCTAGCAGGGAAGCAGGTGAAGATGAAGATATAGAAATGCAGTTATCCCTGTGTATTCACTGGTTCTGTATCTGGGAATCCAACCAATCTCAAATCAAAAATGTTATCATGTGCCACAAAAAAAAGTTATATATCTGTGCTGAACATGTACAGAATTTTTCTTGTCACTATTCCCTAAAGAATGTAGTATAATGACTACTTACATAGCATTTACATTGTATTAATTACTATAAACTACAGATGATTTAAAGTAAGAGGATGTATGTACATTATATACAAACACTATATTATTTATATATAAGACTTGAGTATCCATGGATTTTGTTAGCTGAATGGAGTCCTGGAACAAAGCCCCTACAGAGACTGAGAGATGGCTGTAAAACATGTAGCCTTTGAGTAACAAGCATAAAGAGAAAAAATAAATCAGAAAAAGATAAAACAAAAGGTTGGAAGGAGAGAGATGGAAGGTAGTGGGTATAGGACAGTGTTTTCACAGAGCATAGCTACAAGAAGAAGAAGCTGACTGGAATGTGAATGGAGGGCAAGTGCACTCAAGGGTTTTAATTTATGAAGAGATAGTACAGTGTATTTGGTTACTGAAGGGCATAAAGTCACAGAGAAAGAAAATCTTGATGCAGGAGAAGGTGAAAATTGCTAGAACAGTGTCTCAGAGCAGCTAAGGGAAGATGGGTTCTGGTTCTTGAGGTTCGGACTCATCTGGACCAGAGATGGTTCAGCCACAGTAAATGGAAAGCAAATAGATCGACAGCAAACAGTGAGGGAAATGCGGAGCTGGTAGACAACCTTAGGTGGCTTTACTTTCCTTACTGAGGCAAGTACAAAACCATCATAGAGTGAAGCCATGGGCTGGAGGTGCTGGAAGTCTTCAGAGACACAAGAGTAGTAGCATAGTATGACCAGCTGTATAAGGCCATGATCCAGAGTTCCAAGGGAGGGCACATAGTGTGGCTGCCTTCCTTTAGCCATGTTTAGCTTCCAGCATGTATACCAGAGGAGGTGACAGAAAGCTCTATTCAGGAATTTTGTGATTTGCTAAGAAATCATGAGAGACAGAGGACTGGATGAGGAAACTCTTTCAGCCAGAGGGGTCACACCGGGAGAGGAACTTGGATGGCAGTCAGTGAGAAGGCAGCAAGACCAAGGAAAAGAACCTTTCAGTGGAATCAACAGATTGTTGCATGCAAGAAACAAAGGCTGTTAGCCTTGCAGACTCCAGCTGTACCTTTGGTTTAGGCATATCATCACAGTAGCACTTTCTGAGATTTACTGTGAGGCCAAGATTCTTCTACAACTCAAAAAGCGTGGTAAGTGGATCCCATTCTCCAGGTGCCTGAAGTCCCTGAAGGAGAAGACACATCAGGGCACTTTTCAAATCTGCTCAGCTCCCAGGAGGTGTCTGGGCAGGGATTCTCTTGAGTTAAAGAAGCAGAGAGAGAATCATTATTCTCATTCTACAGATTCTACAGTAATGTGGATATGGCTTGGGAAGATTAAGTAATTTGTTCCCAGTCACAAAGGGCATCTGAACCAAATCTGAGCTAGATTTGTGCTCAGTACCAGATTCTTAACCACTTCCTAATACTCCTTCCACCCTGGCACTGCCACCTGTTTACAAGCAGTGAGCCATATTTACAGACCACTCATTTGGTCCACCCAGCAAACATTTCTGCCACCATTATCCTTTGGGTCTAACTTGCAAACCAGAGCATACCTCAGAAAAGCTGCTTTTCCTTCCTCTGGAAGGCCCTCTCCTTGAATTTATAATTCCATTGCCACTAACCCATGACTTTCAGAACACTGAGGTGGAATTTTTAACTGACTGCTCTAATTGTCCCCGGATCAGCCCCCTGAATACTAAAAATACAATAAAATAAAAATTCAAAATGTTAATAGTCACATGTTCCATTAAGAATTCGAAAGAAGAATATGAAATCATACTTTTATAAAAATCGCTCAATGTTACTTTAGAAATACCTTCCACTGGAAATTTCATTTCAGCCTGAAACAAGGCTACCACCCCCCAACTCCCCGGAGTGGACTGGGCTAGGGCTGCAGCGGGAGGAAGCTGTAGAGGGAGGATGTTTCCCAGGTGGCGTGGAGCTTTTGAGCAGCCCAGCCAGGCCTATCTTCAGATAACAGACTTGGCTCTGATCCACACTTGATAAAATCAGCCCTTTCGTAAAGATGTTTCAGAGCATCTCCGCAGGAGCTTAGGGGCTATGGAGGAAGATCCGTTTTCCTTCACATTCCACCCTGGCACCTTCAGAAACAGCACCCAGGACATCAGCCCAGAGCTTGTAAACTGATAAGGTTGAGGCTCCCTCCCTACTACAGACACTGGTTCATCAGGCACAGAAGCCAAGGGAAAGAGGGCACCCAAGGCATGGTCACAGGAGTCCTTTGGTATACACCTGGCAGGAAAAGCTCCAGAAGGATGAGGATGCAGCCTCACGTTAAGCTGGGTAAAGGGCAAACATGGCCCAACCAAACTCACCTCAGAGCCTCTGCCCTATCAAGCCTCAGGCCAAGGCTGCCAACTGTCCCTGAATCCCTGTGCAGAGTCGGTCCCTGTTTTGGCCTCTCGGTAGCATTTGTCGCTAGTCATCATTCACCTTCTCTGCCTCCTACGGTTCCAGCCATTACCTCTCTTCTTGCTTGTCTAGTTTCTTCTTAAAGATCAAGGGCAGCTCCTTTTCTGTTTCATCAGGCTCACTCCCTGCACGATTCCACCCACTACTGCTCCTCTTTCAAGTCAACACATCTGTAAACCTGCCATGTGCGAGGTGCTGACTACACACTGAGTTTGCATTAGAATTGGGAGGCAGATGGGAAGAAAGAAACTCTTGGTATCAAAAGCCCAAACTCTTCCCCCAGTTGTCCCAAAGTAGAGGATTCCAGTCTCAGTTTCCCCATCTAAAAAATAAAAAGTTTGGACAGCAATCTCATCTAAAACAATGCTGTCTTGCCCAGGTCAGTTGTCCTTGAACACCTGTGCAAACAAAACACTTAAAAAATTGGATTTTAAATTTTATTTAATTTATGCCAATTTGACTTTAAATAGGCACATATGGCTAGCGGCTACCATCCTGGATAGCACAGCTCTATCCTCTCTAGCCTTCCATGGCAGGGACTCCAGAATTCCATGAAAGCATTAGCCAACATTTCAATTAAGTTAGCTGCGAACTCTGAGTTGATTCATAAAATAAA